>QTSX02005984.1:0-75022 GCA_014839935.2 Entomophthora muscae | reverse complement strand
ACCTCTGGTTCTCTTAGGTCATCTCATACCTAATTTTAGCAATTTTTCATTTACAGATTGATTTCTCTGGCTTTGTCCCTTCTACCAGCCAATCCCAAGAAACTGCAAACAAGCCACCCAAGTTATACTGTCCCCCAGAAGCACCTTACAGCCCAGTACATTTCACAGAATACCCTCTCAATCCTGCCTATTAAGAGCTCACTTTAGAAGAAATTCTAATAGCCGGCCCTGAAGCCAGAACTCATTGGAAGTGAAGACATCTGGTATATTAAGCAGCCATTGCTATTCTGGGACAATTACAACTAGCTGCCTGCCTAATTAGTGCCCATGACACCTCTTTTAACCCTGCGGCCCAGTTGCCTGCAAGAAACTGTGGCTGCCAATGAATAAACCTCAACTCAGTTGTTTGGCGTCCTCTACATAACCCTCACTAGACTAGTTAATTCTATGGTGCCCACTAATGGGCCTTTGGCCCTGCTTGGAAAATTGATCTATATTGTAAAGTTAGCACTCATCCTGGGGTGGGCTCTTTCCTCCAGGCCTGCGGGACACCTGCCTGCAAGTTTCTCTGAACCCGCTACAGGCTGGCTCCATGAAAACCTCCAGCACTGTGATAACTATCTTTTAGTTTTTGTTTGCCACCTGCCATGGGTAGACCCTCAGAGTGCCAGACTACTGATGAATGGGCCAGTGAGTACCAGACCCAACAAGCCCTGATTAGCTGCGCTAAAAAGAGATTTCTCCCAACCAGTGTGTTTGTTGAGGCCTTGGTGCACTATCTTGAAGCGCCCCACCTGTGTGGATCGTGCTTGCCCCAAACGGCTTCACTGTCTTGCAGCTCTTTGATTGATTCAGGAAGACAGAACTAACACTAGTCTAGCCCCCAGGCAAAAGGTGGCTTGAAGGAGCCTACTTTCAGGAAAAGTCAACCCCTGTTTCTTGTAGCACCTGTCAGGATTGACAATTCTTCCTCTCTGGAAACCCAGGCCTGGGAGCAGGAATCAAACCCTGAACCTGGATTTCTTTGGGCCGCCAGGCCTGTGGACTGCCTGCCTGCATTTTTCTGGGATCAAGCCCCTGCAAGCTGAGGCCGAGAATGTTGGCCCATGCAGTGAAACAGGCCAAACCAAGGAAATTATTGCACCAAATGGAAGACTAATCACAGCGCCTAATAGAGGTACTGAAGTGGCAACTATTAGCTTCATGAATTTGAAGTCTACATCAGTGGCCAATCAAGAGATTTCCCCAGGAAGAGGCACAGGCCCGTGGCCCAACCCCATGACCACAACTCTAAAGCAAGTTAATCAGGTAGCCAATTTGAGATTCTTGACCAATGAAAGAACTCCCGGGCCAAGTGCCATTTTGCTGCCTTTGGACCCAAGCACCCAGTTCCCCAGGCCTGCCTTTCTCAATGCCCTGATGACCCCCCATGAAAAATATTAAGTTTGGAGATGGGGTGCTATATAGACCAAAGGACCCTGTGCTCCAAACTTATTGCTATTTTTGAATAAAGGTTATGTTATTTTGGCTTATCTAGCTACTACCCCATTTTGTATTTGCCTTCTACCAAATCACTGCAAGATCTCACGGCCCTCCTGCCCCACCGCCCGCAGTTTTCTGTCCACCAGGTGTACCCTTTGGGCCCGTTCACTTCACTGAATACCCCTTGAAGCCCGAATATAAGAACTATGCACCAGAAAAGATACTTGAACTCGATCCTTTGGCCCACATACAATCTGCTGTTAGATATAATTGTCAAGGCCCGTGGATATTCTCAACACTGAAATTGTTTAGAGGAAAATTCAACTACCTTCCTGCTTACAACATCCATATGGAACCACCTGTGCCACCCAAACCTATGCCTGCTTCCTTGCCTGACCTCCCAACTGACCATACTGGCAAGCTCTTCGGAATTGTGTACATCACCCTCACAGGGGTGATTGACACTATCATACCAGCCGCCGGCCCGTGGTCTTGGGTGAGGAAGTCTGTTTCCTACCTTTTTAAGTTAGCCCCTCTCTTGTGGTGGGCCCTGGCTGCTAAAACACTGGCCCAAGTTACCCCTGAAAACAACAGGCCAGCTGCCCGAGACTGGATCCCTGACAGCACCCAAAAGCCAATCTATAGTCATATTCCAAGGAAGTCTGGCCCCTCCATTTTTGCTGTTTGTTGTACAAGTAAGATATCCAACCAAGTGTTCACAGTAGAGGCTCTGACAAGGCAACAGTTCATAACTACCACTGCTACCGTGATAATTATCTTGAAACCAGAACCCTTTTAACTTGAATAAAAATATCCTTATAACTCTGAGGAGGCTGACGTGCTCTCATATGGGGATCAGTTAAATCCAAGGGTGGGTGTGGAAGGAATGACCATGCAGCTTTAAAGAGGTGTACCTTGCGGTGAAGCTAACTGAGAACCCTTGTCCAGCTCTAAATGGGGTCAACTCTATCAAAGCCCTATCTATACAAGTTGAGCTGGGTAGCCATTTTTGACCATAAGATCAATGGCCTGTATCAGGCTTTGGGGCTGAGAATGCCTGGTCTTATTGGCATGTGGTTAGTCTTTACACTTGGGGAATGTTTGTTTTTACAGGTGATCTATAATCCTCCCATCCATTTTATGATTGATAAGGTAGGGGTTCATTGGATTACCATAGATCCTGAACCAAACAGTCCAAATTGGTGGCCTTGGCTCCAGGCTTTGGATGGGAGTTTGTGCAGGGATGCTTCAGCCCAGCCTAGCTTGGGGCCGCCACAGCCAGAACAGCAGTTTCATGGGGTTTGGATTTTTTTAAATATCCCTTTGGTGGGGGTGGCCTAGAGTAGGGCCGTGTGGAGGAAAACCACCCTGATTATGGTATTTGCTGTAATGATTGTGTTGCAATCATTAGGTTTTTGTTTTTTGGATTCTCTTACTCAGGGGAATCCATTTTTTTAAAAAAATGGGCAAATATGGTTTTTTTCTGGAAGAGCCAGGTTTCTTATATCTTTTAATATATTTTTTTGTGAATGAAATCTGAAGGCAACTTTATTATATTGTATATAATTTTAAAGTTTGATAGAATTTATTTATTTTTTAAAAAGATCAAAGAAAATATCTTCCTGTGGATGTGTACGGCTACAATTCCAGAAAAATTGTAGCCTGGATGATTTTCCAGAACCGCTTCTGGATCTGAGACAGATGGCTGCTTTATAAAGAAGCAGCACATCATTTCAGACTAGGGCTGCAGCTAGGGCTGCTTCGGCCAAGCCCCGGGCAGCCGCAGCCAGTTTCTAGTTCTGAGTCACTCATAACAAAGATTTATTTAAAAATATTTAAATATGTTGTATTTCTGCTTTGATTATAGCTGCCCAGAGCCAAAAGCTGGCTGGGGCTGAGCCGAAGCATCCCTAGGCTGCAGCATCCCAGCCTCGGACAAAGATCTTCTTTTTTCTAGCATTCCAGAAGATCAGATTTAAAATCAGCTTTAGATAGAAAATATATTGCCTTCCACATTTTCAGAAACTTTGGACAGAATCTGGGTTTTGTCTGGGGTAGGGCTGTGTCGGCCAAAGAAAGAGATGATTACGGCATTTGCTGTAATTGTCCTGTCCTCCCTTCCCCGTAATCTTTTTTCGGATTCCCCTACGCTGGGGGAATCCAAAATTTCTAAAAAAAAGAAGGTCCCGGAAGGCTTTCTGCTTTTCAGAAATTAGAATAATTATAATATAATCTATAATAAAAATTTATTTTTGACACAATTAATTATATATCGAATTTGATTATTTAAAATTTTAAAAAGAAGAAAGTAAAAAAATATAATTTTTATTTTAAAATTAAAATTTCGTAAATATCATAGCCTTCTGTGGGTGGAGAAGGAAATGATTTCAAGAGAATCTTCTCAAAGAAGATTCTCTTGAAACCGTTTCTGGATTTCGGACGGGTGGCTCCTTTTCTTAAAAGGAGCCACCCGTCCGAAATCCGACACAGCCCTAGTCTGGGGGGACGCCGCAGCCCTATTTCAGACCCACCCTAGCCTAGAGCCAGAAACTGGCCAGAGCCCAGGTAGATCCAGTTCTACCTGAAATTATTATGGATCCGCCTTGAAATAATTTTTTGAAAAAAAACTTAAATCCTGCCTCAGTTGGTTTAAAGTCCCTCTAGATAGGGTTAAAGGACACATCTTGAAGAGGGATGAGCATACAACCAGAGCACCAGACTGATAGATGGTGAGTTGTACAGTTTTACCTTTGTATTTGGTTCTGAGGGTTAATTTGATAGTACCTTAGCTATACTGTTTTTATTTTTGGTGTTCAGGAGTCGGTTCTTCTTGCATGATTCTACATTGAAGCTTGATATGCTAAACTTTTAATTTATCTTTGAGAGGCGATGTTTTTTTAGTAATTTTCTGTTTTTTGCAGTAGCAAAATATTTTGCTCAGCTTCAACGCCAAAAAGTCTAGAGACAACCTGTAAATAATTTTTCCTCGACATGCGCTGGTCCATATATTTATTTGGATAGCTTAAAAGCACCCGCCGTTGCTCTCGGTATGTGAAGTAATTTGCTGCATGTCAGGCTGGGATATAGTTTTATATTTATATTCCCTTTTGGGACCAAGGGCTTTGATTCTTTAAAATAGTAAGGCCTGTTTAATTTAATAGCATTAAAAGTTTTATTTCGAGGGCCAAAGTTAGCCACAGTTGAAATCAAGTATCTGATAAGCCCGTTTAAAGCCAAGTTTACTTTTTGCTAATGGTCTTGTTTAGCAGCAACCCCGTCCCGGACTTTAACGTTAAAGAAGATGCTTCTGCATTCAGCATCCGAGAGTTTTCCAAAGTTACACTCATGCTAAAGCCGTGTGACAATAAAAATAAGGGGCGGGGTGTATTTTACAAGGGAAAAGAAGGTAAACCCGCTTTAATATAGGTAATTTATGCTGTAGAGCTTGCTCCTGGAAAAGTCATTCTGGTTTCCCCACATCTTGGATTCCTTCGTTTCCCAGACTCAACCTCAAGTTATTGTGCAGAGTGCAATTCAATGAATAGTGCTTCTGAATGGATCTGCTGTTCGTTCTGCACCAAAAGGTGGTACTGCAGCCCTTCTTGCCAAAGGATCAATTGGTATCGCCTCCACCAGCTGGAATGTGCACTTCTCGGCACCCCCTTCTATCTACATGAGCCGCAACAACTCAAGTCCAGCATTCATCTTTTGCGCTCGTATTGGCTTATGCTATGGTGCCATCGCGCACAGCTAGACAAGCGGCTTTGGAAAGATGGCACACCTGTATCTAGCATTTTATTAGACACCTTCAACTCGCTGCCGTCGCACTCCAGCTCAAGTTATTCTACGTCAGCCATCAAAGGATACGAAGCAGTAGCCTCTTTGGCCCAGGATGAGCTGGAATGGGTATTCACCAACCATCCCCGGCTAAGCAGCTGCGACGAAGTGTTTGAGCCTACGCTTTTGGAGCTTATTGACACTCTCAAGGTGTTTTCAAGTAACAACTTCTCCTTGATTGACTCCGAAATGATCGCAGTGGGGGAAGCAACATTCCCTGTTGGATCCTTGATCAACCACAGCTGCGTTCCCAACTGCATGTATTCCAATAGCTTCCTTGAAGAGCTTGGCCACCAACAAGTTGACAGTGGCGGCATGGGCGGTGCTCAATCTATCATAACTATCCGGCCAATCTCCCCCGGTGAAGAGATTACTGTTGCTTATTTGGATGTGGCTCTTGATAAAAAGGCTCGTCAGAACAAGTTGCTAGAAAGCTACCACTTTCGTTGTAGCTGTGATCTCTGCTTCAAAGATTCACCCTCAAGCCTATGCATTAGTCCTAGAGACCCTAACTTCTCTCTATACGAGGAACTTATGCCGCAAGCCTGCTATCTAAATTGGCACACTATTCTCCACTTGCTTGTCAAACCTCTTGTGTCTTCCAAGGAGCTACTCGATACAATGCTCCACTTGCTTACCCCTTGGCTTTACAACGTGCCATTACAGAAGCTGCTCAATCTAAGCTCACAGCGATGCTTTAAGATACTCAATAAGACCAGTCCAAAAGGGCCTGCTTCTCTTCTCGACCAAGCCACCCAATCAATTTTACACTGGCTAAACAATTACATTCATCCTGCACAGATCGCCAAAGCCAACCGAATAAACTTACCAATCCCCTCCATCCTACCAGTATGTGGCCACGTTCCGCTTCCATCAGGAATCGATTCACTCGTTCACCTCAACAAGGATCACGATCCCGCACTCCCTCCTGCTTATTGGACGGGAGACCTAAGCACTGCCAACAACCCCGCCTTTTACCAAACCGTTGGCAGGCTGCTGAGCTCTTCGATCCAACTAGTAACTTTCCACAAGGTCTATGGCAATCCTTATCATCCCGTGCTAAACCTTCGCCTCATCGAACTAGGGAAGCTTTGGTTTAATTTGGGGCCTATGCTTGCGCCAAAGGGAGCCAATGAGTCATGCATTCTTTTGGCGGACTTCCTGGCCCTTTTCTATCTCACCATGGCCTTTGCTTCGATCCCTGCTTCGGATGCCAGGCAATCCTGGTCTACTGAAGTCCCCCTTGTAGCTGATCTCATTGCCACCACTTCAGGAATAGTGTCTGAACTTACCAATATTTTGCAAGACCATGTTTAAGAGTCACCCGCAATTAAACCCATTCTCAACTGCCAGGTGTCTACTTCTGATGTCATAAACTCAAGCGATACCCTTTCCTTATGGAACTTTGCTTTAGAACCTTCAGGTGAAGCAAGCTTCCCCTTTAGAAGACCACAGAAAGGCCAACTTTTGCAATCAGCCTGATAAAGCGTCTTTAAGGATGCCTTATTTAGTCAAGGATGAATAGGACACTCCAAGTTATATGAGATATAGCAGCAGTTAAGAACCATACCAGCATATCTATAGGGAAAATGCCCCATCTTAAATAACCCTAGCTTTAATTAAAGCAAGAACGGAGTAGGAATCAAAGCACCCCTTAATATATTTAAGCTATCCTACAGGTTGGACATCGGCTTATTGGGACATCTTTTTGTTGCGACTGGATCCAAGATGGTTCAATGATATTATTGAATGGGGAAGAAAACTACCAACAAGGCTGAACAGAGGATCAGAATAAAGTGATGTCGATTTGTTTAGAAGAGAGTTGTGTAGCAAAGGCCGTGGTTGGGTGCCCAAAGATAGATTAGAGGTATTCTGGGATTGGGTGATCGATTATGACGGGGAGTATTAGTTTCACACCTTACTTGGTACGATAAGTGGTTTCCCATTTTGAAGGGAGTCAGGGATGTGCAGCTAGTCATGTTGGCTCACCTTCAGCAGAGAAGATGAGACAACACTGCAACATCTAGCTTTGTTGCAGACAGGCAGCAGCCACGATGGTTAGAAATAGCAACCGGGGGCAAGTACCTTGAGCTGGTTCAGCAGAGAAATAAAGAAGAAAATAGCTACTTAGCCTTTCCAAAGTCGAACAAGAAACGTGCAGATGTAAAGAGACCTGTCCTTTATTTGTAAGCATCATCACATCGTATAGGCATTTAGGTGGCAAGTGAACACCTATAACCCCACGGGGTAGATTGCCGTGAATGGGCATATCCAGACACTGTTGATTTTGCCTGTATCCGGCTCAAATCTCAGGTGCAATGGCTTTCCCCTGCCAAATTCAAGGATCCAATAGTTCCTCATGCCATAACTGGGCTGTATTAGCAGAGTTATAAGGGGAAAATGTTTAGAAACCAGATAATCATCTTTAATGAGATGTTGGGATTCTATAGTTGTAGTGAATTGCTTCAGAGGAACAAGGTTTCCACTGATCAATCACTTGGATGGGCAGGGGGTGGCTTGATCCTACTAATGCATGAAGCGCTAAATAAAGGTCGCCACTGGGTTGAGATAGTTATCGGTTCTTGTTTCCTTGCTTGGTAATATGAGTTGACTTCCGCATTTGGCTCCAAATGCCAGGATAGCCAAGCAGTACAGGGTCTTTTGTGCAGAACCTTGCCAGGAGGTCAACCCTGCACTTTTGACACTCAAAAGGGATGAATTGATTTCACTGCTCTCCCAATGGCCACAGCAATCTCCACTTGACCTAAACCCTGGCAAATAATAGCCAGTCTATTTAATGCTTTATGGTGACAAAAGACATGATAGATTTCATTCTAATTTCCAATAAAGATAAGATCAACTCATTATTTTTTCCTGTGTGTTTTCCATACTTTGGCGTGCCTTTCTAGCCCTGCTTAGAGAAGGCTGATGTATATTCTGCATTCTCAGGGCCTCAAGTACAAGCTTGATCCTACAGCTAGGATCTCGCTGACATGTCCTCTGGCTGAGCCTAGATCCACACCCAACAAGAATGGTGCCTGATACAGGGGCTGCAGGCCGCTTGGTTAACCTGTTTCTACATACATTTTCTGTACTTCTCCCACAGTCATCGAAGAATCTGGCTCCTTAAAAGCCTCTAGTCCTCCCCCTCAAAGAGGGAATCTCTGACCCTATGTTACACCTATGGTTTTGGTACTTTTCCTGGGGCCTCCTATGGCCCCTCACCTTTGTACTTGCTCAAATATGATCAAGTATGTGAAGCTGATTGATAATATATACACTGTAGTACTATTGCTCCCTACTCAATCCCCAGCCTTAACCCTCAGCTTGTATTGGAAGACCGCTACTCCTTCCTCTTGAAGCCTTGAATTCCTGCTAGTCTGATGGGAACCATGGATATAATAAGTGTGCTGATCAACAATTTTATCCAGCCCTCTCTGTTACCCCATTGACTGAATCTAGGCTCACATTCTCAACTCCTAGCCCCTGTGAAAGCTGCTGCTGTGGTGCTCCTGCTCTTCAGACATCAGAACATGTCCTGGATCAAAGTTGGGCGCCGACTGGGAGGGGTTGTTGTTCCTCAAGCAATCATGTTCCAGGGTTAAACCATGATATTTTTCTTACGGGCTGGAGAGCTCTGCAAACATCTTTCCTATGACCGTTCTAGTGTCAGCTCTGTGGACCATAAACTCATCTGGGGTGCTTCCCTCATTGGGTTTATATGACTTCTGGAAGAGTTTCTTGGGCTCACTCCCTAAGAATTCTATGCCCCTGGCTGTCAACTTTAGTTGTTTGGTCAGTCAGTCCTATTTATATTCAGGAGTCTGGCTTTCAGTGAATTTCTTGAAGTGATGGCTGTAGATGTCTTCTTCTCCTGTGTTAGGGTAGTGAAGGCGGAGGATATTATCCATGGTGGGCTTGGAAAGTATAGTAGTTTTAGGGGTTATAAATAGCTTTCATTAAAGCAGAAGAAATATCCCCTTAGAAGCTTTCTGTGTTATAGCTTGTTCTTGATTGTTATTTAGCTCTTTGGTCTTGCTCTTTTCTGGCTCTGGCTCTTGCTATGGCTTCAATATGCTTTGGATTCTTTCTATTCTCTTCTTGGCCCAGTTAATCACCCCTATATAGCTTCTTGTTTCAGTCTGATTCCCCTCTGAGATGGTTTTCTCTTCCAGGCTTAAATCATTGTTTTCCCCTCTTCTATAATAAATTAAACTTTCAGACTTACTCTGGTCAATCCCAGAAGACTTTTCCCTTTCAACCCCCCTTATTTATTTAGCTTTTGATTCATTTTATTGATAAAAATCTCTGGTGAAATAAGCCATAGCCTGAAGCCAATCAGATGGCTACATTTCCTTGCAGCATCTGAAGAAGTTTGCTTCTGCCTTTTTCTCTAATGGAACACTGTCAATGTATGGCAAACATCTGAAAATCTGAGCTCAAATTTTGAATCATTCCCCCATTTTCTTTAATGTTTCTCTGTTTCTTGATTTTCTTGCTTTCTTTATGTAAAACATAAGGAGTTGTTTGTGCATGCTTTCTTCAACGTTTCCTGGTAATTTTCTGTTGGTTAATCCTTGGAAAAACTTTCTAGGCAACCATTGTCTGGCTCTTGCTCTGTACTATGGCAGACATCAAAATATTTTGCTCTGCTTCTTAAATTTCTCTGTTCTCTTCTGGCCTCTTATACCTATTTCTCTAGCCTCTGTTTAAATAAATATTTTTATATATATATTTCCCCCCATTTATTTATTTTATTATTATTTATCTCTTCTATATTTAATTATGTTACTTCTTTTATTATTTTCTTTGTTTCTTTTATCTCGTTTTATTTCTCTTTAATTTTATCCCCTTTATTCTATAGTTTCTTTTTCTTTCTTAATCTCTTTCTCTCATTTCCAACTAGACATAGGTGACTTACCCTCAGGATCTTTCCTCCTTCTTTTGTTTGACCACTATAGATGACTTTCATGTAGGCCTTCTATTCCTTCTCTATACTGGCTACTATAGATGACTTAAATCTAGGCCTGCTCTCTCTTCTCCCTTTTGACCACTATAGATTTTTTCACCAAGACTTTCAGAGACAATCATTAACTTTCTTCCCACTACTTTCTTCTTCTCTTTGCTCCCCAAGTGATTAGCTTGGGAGTTTTTAGAGTAACCAAATTAACTACCTAGATACTCCTATGATTTTTTGGGTTCATAAGCTGTTTTTCTAGACAGTTGCCCCTTAGATAATTCCGGGCTCCCTGTTCTTGACCAGTGACATAAAGTCTCTTTCTTAAAATAATTCTAAAGACACAGACAGAAAAACTCTTAAAATTTAAGAGTAACCTAGCCAAATTCTTCCCCCAGATAGCATCAAGACTTCAGTGTTTCTACAGTACTCTGTCACCCCGGGGTAAACCCTTAATCCTCCTTGGATACCAATGTAAGACTGCACAACTAGAATCCTTAAGGCATAGAGAACTACTTAAAGATATCACACCCCTTGCTTTGTTAGGCTCTTAAATTTTCTTTTATTAAATCTAGCAAATGCCTTTGCTTGCAACCTTGCTGCCAATGTGAGTTGTCACAGCAGGTCTTCTTGTTCCCAGTACTATGAAACTTCCTTGTGATAAGGGTCTACCTCCCTTAATGTTCCTGAAGATCCTATTAGTCCCACACTATATAAAATCCCAATCATGTGATAAGTCTAACCCACTATAGCTTAAGAGAACTAATTTACCTTGGATAATTTGTTTCTGCTTGTGACTGTACAACAGTCACTGTTAAGTATTTAGCCAAATAAATACTCCAAGATATAAAGTTGCTCTGATTTGGCTGTTTGTTTTATGCAGATAGGTTTGGTTGGAATTCTTAAGATAAAGATTCCTGAGAACTTAGTATCTATATTCAATAAAAGAACAGAATGCAAGATTGGCTGAATCAATCTTGGAGACTAGGCATCTCAAAAACAATTTAATTAACTGGGAAGATTAATTAATAGATGTATGAGAATATAATTAATGAGTATTAAATTATATTGGTTAATTGTCTTGACTGTGTCAAGAAGTTTGATTAAGGTTAACCATAAGTAACCCCCCAAATTATGGGTTAAAAGCGCCGCTTTGGCAAATTTGTTAGGTTAGAAGCGCCACTGCACCACCTAATTGATTTGAGAAGCGCCGCCTGGGAAAATTGCTGGGTGCCACAGTGGCACCTGGTTTGAGCTTTAAAGCATTTTAATGGGTTTTAAGGCAAAAAACCATTAAATGTGAAGATAACTAAATAAAGGCAAGGATGCCTAGGAATTCAAATTTGATCAGCTGGTTCCCAGTTGGAACATTGATAGCTGAGTCTTGGGATGTGTAATCCACAGGGTTTTGGCGCCGGGAGCTGGGAAAGCTCCATGCTGAATTAGTACATTGGTATGAATGGAGTCAGCTGACTTCTTCTCATTATAGGTTGGTTCTCATAGGTTGAGAAATATTGGTGATCTTTTAGGTAAAGATCTAGGTTTGGATGACTCAAATGTCATAGACCATGTGATGAATCATAGGTTGATTCAGGAACTGGAGGGGTTTTCAGCTGAATATGCCCCAAATGATATATAAGCAAAAAGAGCTAATTTTAAATAAAGATATATTGTCAATTTTGACGTTTTCCCCTCAACTTCTTTTTAATTATCATGTCTTCTTTATTAATATTTGAAAGAGCAAAATTTAGAGTGCTTTGTGTTGAGGCCGCTGCTGCAAGAAAGGAAGTTCCTACCAGCTTGCTTGGGCGAGTCTGGAGGTCTCTAAGATTGCACCTGAGGAATCTTTAGTAGAATTAAAAGCGGCTTTTGAAGAACTATACTATGACTATTTTTCCAGAAAAAGAACCCCAGCACAAGGAAATTGAGTTTATGTATGGGACTCCTGGAACTTGCTGTTAGGGTTCAATGAAACTTTGCAACAAGTAAAGGACCAAGCCAATTGTGAAGTTGAGGCCTTAAGAAACAGAGAGGAAAAGAGTGTCAAAATTATGGCTTGTTGGAGAGATGACAATAAAGCAGTGTCTCACAAAATTGCGTCCCTGGAGGCAAAGCTCCTTGAAGCTTTGTCACAGAAAGGTACCAGTAACAAGAGTCAAGGGCAATATAATGGTAAGTTTGACTGGTTAGACCTGGATCCACCACACTTCTTCTTGCTACTTTTCCTTGTTTTCTCATATTATCCTTTACTAAGGCTTCCTTTCTACCTTCTACATCTGCTTATCAAGTGCCTTCTTCTTGCCCCTAGGAAAAAGGCCTAAAATGCCTCACCCTGTTATGAACTGAAATTTAAGATTTAAAAATCCTAAATTATTAAGGATTTTAAGTTAGTTAGGGTTTTTGAATTTGGTTTACATTTAACTCAGTCTTGTTCACATTCTTGTTTCTGCCTTGGCTCTAAGTTTTTTAAAGAAAACAAATTCTTTTTTTATTTTTTTGCTCTATTTCTCCACCAAGCTTCTGCTGGAGGTTTTTAAAAACAGTTTTTGCAAGCACTGTTTTTTACAAGCTGTTTTAGCAACTATCAAACAGTCACAAATCTACTTATGTTTCCTTGTTGCCTCTGTAACAGCTGAGAGGTTTCTTTTTTCTATTCACTATAAATAAAGACAAACTTGGGGAGTAGGATTTAAGCCAAAATTCTTGTTATCTGCTCAAAAACAAATTTTTAGCTTCAAATTGCTTTCAAATTACTTTTGAATAAGAAAATTTCTATAATTTTCATAATTTTATCATTTCCTTTAAAAATTTAACTTCAATTTTCTTTAAAAAGCTTATAAAGCTACTAGAATTGCTCAAATTTTGGTGATTTTTACCCATGGAGGCATTGGATCAGGAGTATGCTGAATTTTTCTCAACTATATTGAAATTTAGAACTGATAGTTATAGATTCTTAACAAATTACTCTCATGGAGACTTCACAAATATAGACATGCAGGTCATTATTTTTCTTATTATGCCTAGGTGCCAGATTAATTATTTTATAACTTAATCACATTATTCATATTCAAATTATTCATAAAGCTTAAAATACAATCAATCCCAAAACTTTAATTGATTTTGGGCTTAGATGATTTTTTTTAAAATAAGTCATCAATTTTAGAATTGAAAATTGCAACTTATAGTATTACTGAAAATATCTTAAGTGCTACTACAAACTACAAACTACAAACTACAAACCAAAAATATTTATGATGAGTTGCATGGGAGAGTAATAGCAGCCCCAAAGCCATAAATGCTATTAACCTATCTTTGGCTCATCATAAATATTCTTAGTTTGTTTCAGAAAAAAAGGTTGTTGTTTTTAAAAGACTGATAACTCTGTTTAAAATACACCCTCTAGTAAGTTGCCCTACTTCATGAACTTGCCCCAATACATCACTAGCATCTTCTGATATTTTTGTTTCTCTGGTATCATCACGTGATTTCAAATGATAAGTTATCTTAGAATATTCTGATAAACTTTCAAATGTTAGAGATGAAGTATATAACTTCCCATCTTTCATCAAATATGAAAGATTGATGCGCAGATTTTAAACTTCAAGCTCTCTTTTTATAGGCCTAACTTTTCTTTCATAAATATAAAAGATGATGTTTGAGAAATATTTGAGCCTGATAGCACTGATAGCACTGATTTATATATTTTTTTTCTTTTTTCTTTTTGCTCAAAAATATTTTTAAGATCATTAATATTGTTAATGTAAAGCTCATTTTCTTTTTCCTTTAACATTTTTGATATTACACCAAAGTGACCATCAACAATGCTTTTTCCATGAAATTCAACAAAACAATTATATTTTATAGAACCCTTAATATATTTAGGTGCCTCTTTAAATAAGTAATATAAAAAATCATATGATCTAAAATGGTTTCCATTATCAGTACACACTTTTATGTTTATTATTTTTTAAATCTATCTAATTTAAGAAGACTTTTTAGACATTCACCTGAAAATAAAGAGTCATGTGATAATATTTGAGTCAAAAAATCATGATATTCATATTAAATGTTATTGTTTTCTTTAAAAACTAATTCAAACCCTAATAATGAGATAGGTTTTTTTGAATAAAAACAAGTATTGGTCTCAATTGGACCACTTCCAACCTTTAAGTTTTCTTTATAATCTATAACTATAAAACAAGTCTCATCATCTAATTTGTTAATATCTTTTTTATATTCCCTATTTTTATGAACATAAAAGTCTTGATGCTGCTTAATAGTCTTTAAGTCATTGTCTATAGATTTTGGTAATGGTAAGTTTTTACTTTCACATTATTCCTTCTTTTTTTCTAGTGAATTTTTAAATTACAAATATTGCACATAGCAGTTTGTTTTTTTACTTTTTATTAAATTTTTAGGGAGTAATTTATAGTAAGTAGAAATTGAAACTGAAATTTCATTTTTTATTTCCATATATTTCTTTTTTTTGTTTCTAAGAGAGAGTATTTTATTACAGTTGAGTATTCACTCATTTCTTTTTCAATATCTTTATAAATTTTTTCAGGCACTTTTTTTGTAAACTGGCTTGTTTCAAAAGAATTTTCCAGCAAATTTTTAATTATTTATTTTTTTAATGAATAGTTCTTATTTTTTGGCTTTTTTTGTTTAAGCTTGCATTTTTATTTTTATTTATTTTTCTTGAGTATTAAGACTCACTTTTGGTTATACTAAACCCTATATCATTAAGCTCTTTTAAAGAGTAGCTGGAAGTAACCAGAGATTGCAAGGCTGGGAGATGCTTTTTGGGAGAAGACTTTAGGAGATCATTTAAGTTTTCAACAAACTCATTGCTTTTTTGATTTTGAATAGTTGGAAGAAACTGAGATCTCTCAAATTCAGTTTGAGTAAGGAAGTGCTTGATGAAAGTATCAAGATCATCACCAGCAATAAAGACAAATGTCTTTTTTAACATTGCAATTCTTTCTCTTTTTGTTGAAGCTCCCAAGGAAAAAAGGATAGAATATCAGAAGTAAATTTAACTGAAGAAATGGTAGTATTTTTAATATTTACTGTAGATTCAGAACCTAAAGGTAAAAATGCGGGAGTGTCAAATTGTTTTTGCATGAACTCACCAACTTACTGGAATACTTTCCATTGTTTTATATAAAAAAGTAAGTTTTTTTGGGATGAAAATTACTCCATTAAGTTGGTGAGTTCATGCAAAAACAATTTGACAATCCCACATTTTTACCTTTAGGTTCTGAATTTACAGTAATTAGGTCAGATCTCTTAAATGTGCCTTAATGATTGAGTAGTTCTGATCAGTGTGTGGCCTTTGAATGGGGTCTTTTGGATTAGAAGCTTTGTGGTGCTTTAGTTCTTATAGACCAAGCTAAATGGCACCATTCTGAAAGAAATGGTGTGATAGCTTTTACTATAGTTTGAACTTGAATTTATGTTTGTAGAATTAATTAAATATCCAGTTTTTATGCACAGGTAATTCATATGAAGCAGCTAAGCATCATCATTACATCATATCCTCTTTTTAATCAATGCAAATCAATTAAAATGATGTATTCACTTAACTGTAACTCTTCTGCATGTTTTTATAATGATAAAATATCAAAGAATTCCATTGAAAGAATGCTTAATTTGAGGTTCAAAGCTCACTTGAACCTTAAAATTAATCTAAACAGTGTGTCAGGATTTCTGGATATTGACTAATTAACAGTTTCAACAAATTAACGCGGTCCAGCAGTTAATTGCTCTTAGGAAGGGTTTCAACAAAATAATGCGGGCCGCAGGTTGTGGGATCAGTGATCAAATCATATCCTGGCATCAACATACTCATGCATTACAATTAATTAATGGTATATGCAATTACTGCTCATTAATTAATCCACCTCAACCACCACCTCAAACATGCTTTCCATAATAATTACTGTTCTAAAACTTTAAATGAATCCTAGAACAAGAGGGCCGTCATATGAACTGTCATCTGCATTATATCTAGAAGAGTCCAACATGGACTGGGCCATCAGGCCAACCACTCTAAGATAAAAGGCTTTGAGCCTATTGTATTAGAGTAGCTCTGATTAAGTGAAACAATCATCTCTGTGAACTAGTAGCTGTCACTGGCTAGCTAGCCCTGGAAGTGGCCCAGGTAGACAGAAAGAATACCATCTGTGGAAGATGTCAATTTAGCCTTCCGTTAAAACCACCCCCAAAAAGGCTGGGCCTCCTGCCGTGTTACCCTAATGCTACTTCAGTCTCCTTTAGCGTTGTGAGCTAACTCAGATAAAACGCGGGCAGGTGGGCCGCCTTAAAGCCAGTCCATTAGAATAAAAGACTGATGATTCTGTATTGACTTGATGATTGATCCAAGTCCTATTTCCTTGATATGATCCTCTCTTAGGCTTTATTAGTAGAGCAAAAGATGATACTGTTATCATACAGTATAATTATCTATAGTAACATATAGGAACAACACATATGAACCATATCCAGAAGTAGGAAGAACTGTCCCAAATCCTTTGGGCTTTGGTCCTAGTCAGACTTGCTACTTCTGATGACAACAAAGTATTCTGGACTGCAGGTTATGCCAAAGTCACAGGTTCTCTGTACTTTCCTAATGTTAGAAGACTTAGGATCTCATCTGGTGGAGGATAAAATACCACAGTCTGCAGATTTCTGACACATATTGATATTTTAACACCAATAGAAAGATAAGATTCTTAGCTTCATTTTGATAGCTTACAGTGTGAAAAAAATTAAATATTTGTTGAGTTATTACTGTTTTAAATATAAATATTTATAATTTGATTTTTTTCAAAATCAAACTGTGTTATGCTGTGACTTGAGCAGCATGTGTATTATAAAATGTCCTAATTCCTAAAATAATGACCCATACCTTTGATATCTACCTGTAACTTAGTTAACAATTTTTTTACGCTTTGATCTTAGGTGGATTATATACTTTATTACCTCATGTTACAAATTATAAGCTTTTAGCCATCAATATTAAAGTCTTGTTTCAAACAGTGTTAACTTTTCTATACCTTCTGAACCTTAACCCAGTAGCATTAATAGCCTTTATCTACAACCTTATTGCTGTTTGGACAAGATCTTACTTATCTATTGTTACTCACTCTGTCCCCAGATATTCTGGTCTCTGACACTCAACATCCAGAAACTTATGGACACCCCCAGATTTTCAGACTCAGAGGATTAGACATGATCTGCTTCTGCATGTCAAAGAATTCCCTAGCTCTAGTACTGGCGCCTCACCCTTTCAAGTAGGCAGAAACAATGAAGCTAACTCCATCTACACTGTCCTCCCCCACCTTGGCTTCTAGTGACCTCTTCCTCTTCCATGCTATACATGGCAGTGTATCCATCCTTTCATTTCCCAATTATAGTGTTCTTCAGAAACTTTGGCTGCTATAAAACCCCTACTGAGCCCTTACAGTCATCCCCAGTGTCCCTCTCCATTGAATTGCAGCCCACAACTTTAACCAATCAGAGCCCTATAGCCCACATGAATTTCTATCCACCCTTGATTGATGGGATTTACCACCCACCAGGAGCTGGGATGATGCTGGGTAGTTGGTGGTGTAGGAGAACAAGGATAAAGTAAGGGAGTGTTCTGGAGAGCCAAGGGCCCATAAAAAGATATAGATGAATAGAGTAGCAGCGCCCCATGAATCTGGGCTACTGCAATCTACTTCAGCCGCCACTAAAGGGCAGGGTGGGTGTGGGGTTCCTGTTCACCAGTCTCCAAAGTGTGTCCTAGGTCATAGTCAGGGACCAGCTGGAAGGATTTGTTGTTCTCTAGTAAGGGAAAATGTATCTCAGAAATATGTATAGGGATTGAAATGTGCTTTTATTCACCCTCAGACGGAAGATCCCCTTAGAAACTTTCTGGTATATGACCTGGGGGGCCATGGAAACAATATGAGTTTGAAAATACTTGGAGTCCTTCAATAATATCTTGGACTCCTTCACCTAAGTATTGGACTCCTGCTCTTTAGTCCTGGACTCCTGCTTCTTAGTCCTGGGCTTTTGCACTTTGCTCCAGCTCCATTTCTGTCTTTCCAGCTCCAGATCCTTTTCTTGGGCTCCTGCATTTTTATCTTGGTCTCCAGCTCTTTGTGTAGTCCTTGTGACCTTTGTAATTCACTGTCATCAGTCCAACCAAGCTCCTGCTTGCAACCCAAAGGGTTTCCAAAAATTCTCTGGTAGAGATCCCAAAAAGACCCTGTAACTTTCCAGCTAGCCTCCTTCTTATAGTGTCTTTTTCCCAACAGTTCTGCCTTCAGAATGGATTTCTTCAAAAGCTTAAACTATTGTTGCTCAATTTTTCCTATAATAACTTAAGCTTACATACTTTCTCAAAAGCTTAAAGTATTAATTAGCTGTTTTCTCACTTATACTTTAAGCTTTTGGCTTCCAACCATCATATTCATCAAGAAACCTGCCAGATCTCAACCAATGAATGCAGAGCGCAAAACTAGACTATTTCTAAAGTTCCACTGTAATCCAACTAGGAAATCAATTTCCACTGTTCAAACTGCTCAAAGCAACAACTCTTTGTGCACCAAGCGTTAACCAGTCCACTATTTCAGTACCATTCCACTCAATTATCTCCCAATAAATCTACAGTTCAAACACTGCAACTTTTTATTATTTTCCTTTCTTTTATTTATATGATACTTAATTCCATCTTTATATCATATCTTTTGGCAGCATGAATTAATTCTTTTATTGCTTTTTTCTTATAAGCATCTACATTTCCAAGAGTCTAAACCAAGTATCCTAGCTAATGCATCTACTTCTTTTAGTCATTCTCATCCAATTGCTAGCTCTTCAGCTAGTCCTGCACTATGATCTTCCTGTTCTTCAGCTAGTGTCATGAATGACATTTCAATACTTGTATTAAAAACCTGGGAATCAAACCCTGGGTCTCAGAAAAAGCCTTTTTATGACCAGGATAGACAGGAGCCAGCCAGACTGCCAGTTGGGCCAAACCCTGGACCGTCAGAGATATCTTTCCCCAACCAGGAGGAACAGAAACCTGCCAAGTGTCAAGACTGGGGGTTCAAAATCAACATTAGAAGCCCCAGAATTAAACCCTGGCCCTCCAAAGGCTACTCAAGTCACAAAAAATGGACAGGAACCTGCCAACTTGTTAAGTTGCAGACCCAAGTTGTCAAATTACTCCAAGACCCGCCAGACTCTTGAAGACAATTCCCCAAATGGACATCAAATTGCTATTAACTGCATGCCACCAAAGACCCAGACCTATGCTGAAGTTGTAGCTTGCCTAAAGGAGGTTACAACAAGGCCTCCTGCCAGTCCCACCAATGATCACCAGCTAATGCCAGCCTTCAGTCCAGAATGGGTAATAAAATTTGACTGCTCAGGTGATGTGGTAAACAGTAGCGGCAGAACAAAACATTGTCACTTCTGTTCATAAGAGCAAGCTCAACTAGGATCTGCTGCCTGTAAAACCAGAAACCAAGGACTGAGCCCTGCCAGTGAACTGTTCCCAGACCTGAAGTCCGCAAAAAGCAAAGAAGCAAAACCATCTAGTATAAGAACCTGGCAGTATGGGGCTGATCCCACTGTCATTTTTGGTAATAAAGTTTTATGAACCTTTGTTTTGAACAAATCTTATCTTATCTAGTCTTAGTGATCTTTCATCTTAACTCTAGCCAAGTAGACCATCAGGCAACTTCCCCCTCCAGAGACCAACCTGCTGACCCTCCTCAGGCACTATACTGTCCCCCTGGAGACCCTTTTGTACCTGTGTATTTTACTGAATACCCGCCCAACCCTGCCTACTTGGAGTAAAACTTGGAGACCATCCTCATTTCTGATCCCTTGGCAAGGACTAGAGAGACCAAATACATAGGATGCAAAGGAAAGTGGTACAAGAGGCCGCCAAAATTTTTCAAAGACAAGTACAATTATCTGCCTGCATACTTTGTCCCCATGACTCCACCCTTAACCCCGCAACCCAACCACCCAATAGAACCCCCCACTGCTGCCAAGAACACGTCCAATAAACTGGTTGGAGTACTCTAAATTACTCTGAAGGGAATTGTAGACACTATGGTGCCTAATTCAGGACCCTGGTCTTTGCTTAGGCAATCTGTGTCCTATATTATCAAGTTAGCACCCATCTTATGGTGGGAATTACTCACTGGCCCAGCTGTACTCAGTCCCAAGCTGCCTAATGCCTATACCTATGCATGGCTTTCTGACATCTGAAAATCTTTTACAAACATGGTAACCTGGGCCTCAAGATGTTTTTAACACTTGGGGTAACTTGTATGATTTTTTTGTAATAATCACTCATTACACCCAAAAGGCAGTTACCTCCCTCATACTCCCATGAATGAAGAACCAACCCACCAAAGAACTGAAAGACCCCACACTTGGTGCAGAACCCCAGAACACAGCCACATCACAAGTACAAAATGTGATAGTGAACCAAACCACAACCAAGGCAGACATGTCCCAGATGGGCAAACTCACCTTAGAAGAAGCTCACCAAGCCATGTAAGTCCTCAGCCTTCACTTCCAAGCCAACGCCAATGCCTACCCTGATGACACTGAGAAGGTCTTGGGGGTGGTTGCCATGATGTCAGGAGACGCGCTGGATTGGTTCAGAAAAGCCACTGCTGAAGATGTTGAATTTTGCCTCAATTACTCCCAATTTGAAAGTGAACTGATGTCCACTGACAACAACCAAAACACCAGATACTATGCGCTGAACTCTCTGTTAGAGATCCAACAAGGGAACTGCCCCATCCAAGCCTATGTGGATGAGTTCCTTAAACTGAAGACCTGTACCCAACTTGAGGATGAATTAGCTGCCATTATCTTCAGAAAAGGAGTTAATTTAGTCATAGAAGGACTGCTAAAATACCATCCACCCACACTGAGCCTGGAGGAACTACTACCCCTATGCAAAGGCCTGAGCTTGAATCAAGAAATACCAAACTTGTATCCTACTTGTGTTGGCAGAGCTGCAACACCAAATTGACCAGGAATGTCACCCAAAGAATTACAACACCACTATTGAGATGGGTTGTGTTTATACTGACATGAGGCAAGACATCTCACCAGAGCTTGATCCAAAAAGAATACATCTCCTGTATTATTGGCACAAATAAACACCTCTGCACAATCTTAAAAATTTATCCAAGTGACTGTGGAACTATTGGGAAACAAGCACCAGATTGAAGCCTTTATTGATACAGGAGCTGATGAAAGTTTCATTGACGCTGTTCTGGCAAAGGAACTAGTCTTGAAAGCCTCAGAAAGCAGCCTGCAAGTAATCATGGGAAACAGTTATCTGGACACTTGTTATAAATGTGAACAAAAACTTCCCTTGACAATTGGACAGAACATGTACCTAATCCCCTTGATCCTCTTGCCAGGATTACCTCACTCCCTAACACTGGGTGACTCATGATCTGACAAACACAGCCCGATCTTGAACTATTGTGAACAGACTGCTACGTTGGGACAACCTGAATCTTGTGACACTGTTCTCTTCTGTATAAACTCTGGCAGAATGCTGTCCAACAAACTCTTAACCATAAAGATAGAGCCTAGCGTCAGGATACTGCCTACCCCATACAGAAATGAAACCATGTGTTTAGCAAATAAGAAGCCACAAAACTACCCAGACATTCAATCTAAAATCACGCCATAGACCTGTTACCAGGGACCCAACCACACCACAGCCCCATCTACGGCTGCAACCACCGTGAACAAGTAGCCTTGAAAACATACCTAGAAGACATGACAAAAAAGGGTTTCATCTGAGTTTCAAAGACCCCCTGCTTACCACCCATACTGTTTGTAGTAAAGAAAGATGGCAAAGTGTGTCCATGCGTAAACTACCAGAAACTGAACAACATTACAGTGAAAAGCCACTATCCCATCCCCAATGCTGATGACCTCTGTTATGTACTGACTGGAGCCCAGGTGTACTCAAAAATTGACCTGAGAGACGCCTTTAACCAGATCCAAATCAAAGAGGGAGACAAATACAAGACAGATTTCAATACCAGATGTAGTTTATACAAATACCTTGTAATGCCATTTGACCTTAGCAACACCCTCAGCACTTTCCAAAGGATAATCAACACTGTCCTAGGGGCAATTGTGGTAAGTTTGACTCCCTGGTGCTTGACTCTCTGGTAGTTGACACTTTAGTAAAGTGAGAATTCAGCTTTTTCCCTGATCAACAACAGGAAATTGACACTTTTTTAATTAACAGATCTTGATGTACTGAAAACTTTTAATATAAAAAATTAAGTTATATAGAATGGTATACTAAAGTGACCCCAGAAAACTCAAAAGTGCAATAGAAATTGTACCTTAACAAATGATAATAAGGAGAAAAAAGCAGCTATTTTTCATTTTATTATGTAATTTAAACTCTCCATTATAAAAATATTTTTGATTACCATAAAAATTAAAATTCCAATGAGACAAAAATAAACACAAACACGCCAAAAAAAGTTATGCAAATTATGAAGAAATATAAATATTTATTTGATATAGTTCATATAAGTATAAATGTGAATTTCTTTTGTTTTATTAGGAAATTAACAAAAATTAAGATATTTCATTCACTTTCAACAATACTATTCATCTCAAACTTACCATGTATACACAAAATAATCAGTTCTATCTAATTAAATCAAAAAATAGAAAAATTAAAACTAAAAACCAATTGATCAAAACTAAAAAGTAAAAATTAAAACCATAAAAGCAAGACAGCAAGTTTATTCCTCCCCATTCTTCCCCTTCTTCATTTTGGCCCCTTATAAGAGGGCAGTTGCAATGAGCTCAAGCTGCTGCTTGATCTCTGAGGACTTGTATTTATGCTTGGCCACATTTTGAATGGCCTTGATGAATAGGGTGGAATGGGTTGTGGTCTTGGTGGGGGGACGTGGTTTTCCAAGTCACACAGCTTGGAGATGGTTTTCTCCTGCTTGTGCTGCAGGAGGGAGAAAAACTTATTGAATTTTGGGTGGAGCCCAAAGTTGGGCTTAAGGTGTCTGCAATAAGCCTCTAGTGTTGAGGTGGTCTTGAGATCACCATTCACTGCCGCCCGGTACATATTCCAGCTGGCCTTGGCACGGGCCTTGCCTCGCCTCTGCGTGACAACCTTCCCAATCCACTGGGGCTCAAAGTACTCAAGGAAAGGCTTGAACTCTGAGTGCTTAACTACGTAAGGATCCTTTGAGAGAACCTCAAACCCCTGTGCAGTGTGCTCTGGCTTTAAAAAAGCCAAGGCACTGAATTGTGCCATCACAAATTTGCAGGTGTCCAAAGTATCCCTCCTGCTCAACCTACTTAGCTCAGCATGGGCCTGCACATTCCGAGCAACTGCTTGGCAGTAGTGAAAGTGGCACCCCTGCACCTCCCTGCTGAAAAGCTGCTCAAATGCATTGAACTGAGCAGGCTCAAAGTCTATAATGAACATGGCAGGCCCAAGAGCTCTTAGCCTTACCTTTTTCTCCAAGTCCAGGGTGGCCTGGTCTTTGTCAGAGGCAGGAGGGTTGGCGCAGTGTAGGGAGGGTCTTCTTGCATTGTTGTTGTCAGGAAGGAGGGAAAGTGCTTGGCAGAGGATGGTAAAAGCACGGGTGTAAATGGCCTTGGTGGCCCCAGAAAGAAGAAAGAACACAAGTGGAATCACCCAGATGTCAATCTGGGCATGGATCATCCAGAGCTGTTTGAACATCCAGGGGCAAGTGGCAAAGGTATCATCAACTAGCCAGGCTGAAGCCCTTTTCAACTCCATCAGGTTCTGCTGAGTTGAGTAGCAGATTATGCGGTCTTTGGTGGCAGGCCCGTTGTAATGAGGGAGGAAGCACTCCCCAATCAGAAGCTGCTTGAGCTTGTGGGTGAGCGTAAGCTCTGAGAGGACGTCCAGAGCCTTGGGGGGGATTGGCGGCAATACACTTATTGCTTATGAACTTAACCAACTGCTCTTGAGTTTTGTTGTTCTGAGTGCGGCACAGACACACAATGGGAAATCCTAACCTTAGGATTGGATTCATACTAAGTCTCAGTTAGATGACAGGAAAGGCTATGCAATTACCTTGCAGCCCTGGAAGAATAATCTCTACTAGTTATGGCTAGAGAGAGGCGCAGAAGTACTGGAAGACACAAAGACAAAAATGTGAATGGAACTTAATTTTATTGGTGAATTAAGAAAAGGAATATATAGTGGTTGATGATACCACAAAACACTACCAGGACAGTAGGATCACTTGCCACAAGCATGAGTGGGGCAAGTGAGATGCACAGAGTCAAGAAACCAAACAATTGTATTTCCTGATTCAGTCATCAACTCATTTTGAGAAGCAAAAGCAAAAGCGAGAGATTTGTCTTTGAAATGGCCCACCAAAGGCAAAATTGAAACATGGTGAATAGCGGTATTCATGACATTGCCCTCCCCTAGATTGGCCTCAGGGGGTGGTATTTGCGGAGGAACTTGGCATGCACTCAAGAAAAGGGACAACCACTGGAGAGGAGCTTGACAGTGTACTCAGACCCTCACTTAAAGGTCACTTCCAAAGGGCCGATCCATAGGGAATCCAATTTATGCGCACGCCCACCCACTCTGTGTTGGTAGTAAAGAACATGGTCATCAACATCAAATTCAGGCAAGGGGGAGCGTCCAGCATTATTGGGAGAAAGCTCAAGCATCTTAGTTTTGTATGCAGAAGTGTAGGTAGTGGCCTGGATATCAATTATGCAGTTGACTAGATCCTTGATGTGGTTGTCAGGATTCATGGCCTTATCAGAGGAAAGCAGGGGCCCCCCAAGAGCAATGGGGTAGTAGCCTCTTGCCCATACATCATAGCAAAAGAGGAGTACCCAGTGACACAATGTTTGCTAAGGCAATACACAAAGAGGGTGGCAGGTAAGTATAGGTCCCAGTTAGCAGCATCAGAGTAGGTGAGCTTTCTCATTACAGAGACCAGTGTTGAATTTGCACGCTTGACTGCCCCATTGATAGAAGGGTTGTAGGGGGCAGAGAAAGACTGGTACAACCCCAAAGCTTCAACAACAGAGGTCACTAGTTTGGCGTTGAAATTAGTCCCAATATCTGAAAGCAACACTTGAGGACAGCCATGGCGGTAGAAAACATCCTGTAACAGGAAGGCAGCAGTTGTCTTAGCCGTGATGTCTTTTGTAGGGCAAGCCTTTACCCACTTGCTGAAGTGATTAACAGCAATCAGGATAAAGCAACACCCAGAACAAGAGCGGGGGAGAGGACCTACCACGTCAATGCTGACAGTGTGAAAAGCATGTTGAGGGGGAACTAATTTGAATTTGTGGGCTGCAGCTTGAGGCCTCTGCAGCTGGAAGTTATGGCAACTAGCTATGACGTCTGGGATCAGCAGGCAAAGTTTTCCCCAGAAATAGTTCTTCTGAAGCCAGTCAAAAGTCTTGGTGATGCCTCCATGCCCAGTCTCTTTATGAGCTTGTGACACCAACAAGGGGCAAAGACTGGGGCATACATAAGGCAGATACTGATCTTGTACTTTCTTGAAGAGCTGATTGTTGCGTATGAGGGTATCTTTGGATAGCTTGGACAAGGCTGGTTGGACCTCTTCTGTCTTGCTTTCCCAAGAAGAAGGATATCCAATTAGTTTGTACAATTGGTCAGCCTCCACAGGATGTAAAGCAAGGATGGGCATTCTGGATAGCCCATCAGCATTCTGATGTTGAATCCCAGGGCAATGGAGAACAGTGAAGTTGTATCTTTGCAGATGTAGGGCCCATCTAGCTAGGCATCCTTCTGGCTCCTTAAGTTGTTGTAACCATTTAAGCAAAGCGTGGTCAGTGACAACTGTGAAATGGGTACCATACAAATAGTGGTAGAACTGTTTGACTGTATGCAACACAGCAAGACATTCCTTCTCTGTGACACTATAATTCTTCTCATGCTTGTTCAGCACGCAGGAAGTCTAAGCCACAGGATGGTCTACACCCTTGTTGCCTAGTTGGGCCAGAATAGCCCCAATAGCAAGATCACTAGCATCAGTGTATAGGATGAACTCCTTATCATAGTCAGGATACACTAGGATTGGCACCTCTTTAAGTTTTTTCTTAAGGGTTTCAAAGGCTTGTTGCTGACTGGTGGTCCATTCAAAAGGGACATTACACAACAGCTGGACTAGAGGTTCACTAGTATTGGCAAAGTCAGGGATAAAATTTCTGTAGTAGCCCATCATCCCTAGAAAGACTTGTATCTCTTGCAGGTTGGTGGGTGGAAGCATTTTATTGATAGATTCAACCTTCTTAGTCATAGGGCGAATCCCTGTCTGAGTTACTTCATGGCCCAAGAATTCAAGACACTCTTTGAAAAAAGTGCACTTGGAAGGCTTTAGTTTGAGGCCAGATTCTCAAATCTTTATGAACACCTCTTTAAGGTGAGCCAGGTGATTGGTGAAGGTAGCGCTGAAAACCATTATATCATTTAAGTATACTAGGATGCATGTCAGCTTCAAGCCACAGAGGATGGAGTCCATGGCCCTTTGGAAGGTGGCCAGGGCATTGCAGAGTCCCTGCAGCATGCAAGTAGGCTCAAACAGCCCTTCAGATGTAATGAGCACAGCTTTTTGGCAATCCTCAGGCAATAGGTCAACTTGCCAGTATCCAGATGCCAGATTTATTGCAGAGAAAAACTTAGAGCCTCCAAGACGTTGGAGAGCATCATCAATAAGTGGCAAGGGGTACAAGTCCTTCTTGGTCAAAGAGTTCAATTGGCAGTAGTCCATCACAATACAATGTCCTCCATATTTCTTCTTTAGGATGAGTAGCGGGGATGCCCAAGGACTTTTAGAAGGTGCCAGCAGCCCAGCGTCCAACAGTTGTTTGAGCTCTTTAGACACCTGGGCGTCTTCTACACAACTGCAGCAATATGGTTTAGCACAGAAGGGGGGGGCGTCACCAGTGTCAATCTGATGGATAACGCCTTTGGCTAACCCATAATTGGTACTGTCCTTTGCAAAGATGTCAGAAGATTGATCTAGTAAATCTAGCACTTCTTTCTGTTGAACCAGGGACAGTTGTGGGAAGTCTTGCACAGTGAACAAGGATAGGACTTGGGGTCCATCCTCAGGTAGGTTAAAATCTTGGAGCATGCCAAAGGAATGAAGAGACAGGACATCAGGAGTGCTCAATAACTTGCCATATCCAACAACCTGCCTCCTAGACACAGTCATGGGGAAAGCAGTCAGGTTGGCTACCAACAATTGAACAGGGTACTTATGGGAGACATCTAGGATTCCAGGACAGAGATAAGGTTTGTTGCGCCCTAATGAGGGGGGAGAGTACAACTCCAAGAAGGTTTTTTCAGGTAGTTCATATGATATCTGGGAGTCTACAATGGCCTGGGAGCCAGGGGGATGGTGACAGCGGACGTGGCTAAGAGAGGGATCCCCTCAGATGCAGGATAAGCCATGGGTGGACATTTCATGTTTGAAGAGTGGGTGCAATATTTGAGGTTAAAAACCCCAGTGGGGTACTCTAAAGTGCACGTCTTCAGGCGCTTCCCGGGAACTTTAACCGGCTCTTCAAAGATCAGAGGGACTTTGTATCCCAGAATAGAGAGGTAACCATTCTTCAAGTTGATTATCCCATAATATTCCCTAAGGAAATGAGTGCCAACTAAGAGATTGTTAC
The DNA here is from genome assembly GCA_014839935.2 of Entomophthora muscae. Taxonomy (NCBI): domain Eukaryota; kingdom Fungi; phylum Entomophthoromycota; class Entomophthoromycetes; order Entomophthorales; family Entomophthoraceae; genus Entomophthora; species Entomophthora muscae. The sequence continues at coordinate 47,019 of QTSX02005984.1, read as the reverse complement.
TCTTGTTTTTCAAGACAACTGCTGGCGCAGCTAGGAGAAGCTTGCCAAACTGCATGGGTAGAGCGGATTACGCCCCTATGGTGCGGGTCATAGATAGTTCAGCTGTGCCATACAACTGGTGATAGTTAAGGTCAGGGGCAAGTTTAAGTTTCTTCAAAAGTTTGGAGGAGACAACGTTGACTGGCAAGCCAGTGTCTAAGATAGCCTTGATCTTCACTTTTTTGAATGGATATCTCTACTTGAGTGGTAGTGCTACCAAAGGGGGGAAGGACAGCCAGGATATCTTGAGCCTCTTCTAGTTCCTTATCCCACTTCTCAATCATGCATCTTAATCCTGGGAACTCCTTATAAATGGCTTGGAGAGGGAGCAAAACAGATACATTCTTGAAGGCAGTGTCAGCAACCTTGGCAGCTTCTTCTGACAGCTCCACTAGCACAGGGAACCTCTTAGCTTGAGTGAGGTACAGGCAAGAGACAACTTCTTTGGCTTTGGGCAAAGGCTTAGCAGTAGTTGTAGTCTTTCCTGATCGCAATTTATAGGGGACTGTAATGGTTTCAGGAACAGCCAGGACAGAGTACCCATATGCATTGGCGTCGTCTGTATCAGAGTCATCCAGGTCAGAGTTGTCAGAGATATCATGAAACAATAGGAGGATAGGAGGAGCCTCACTATCAGCTGGCTTGGAGTCAGATATAGAGGGAGGGATTGAAAGAGACTGGGAAGAATTTTCAACCAAGAGTGTCTCTGCCTCTAGGTTGACTGCTCTTTTCCCGCCTGCTCTTTTGGATCAGCTCCTTCAACCTGAGGGTTGGTACAGACTTGAAAATGGTGGCCTATCTGACCACAGTTGTGGCAACCTTGGCATCAAGGAGGGTTTTGCAAGTTCATGGTAAGAATGCAAGGACCACAGGAAGACAAACCAGAGTTAGAAGCAGCCCAACTTTACCTGACAACTGCTCCAGAATGGGTAAGGTGCATATCCTGCAACAGTGTCTTTATACTTTTCACAAAAGAAAGCATGGTTTTATGGGCCTTGAAGTGAATACACAGGAGCTGGTTAACCTCGAGGGCTTGAGCGCAAGCCATGTACGCTTCATGTGTGGTCAATTGTCTGCCTATTATCAGTTGCTGTCCTTCCATATAGAATCTGTCTGCAAACTTGGATAGTGTCTCTTTAGGCTTGAAAGCAATATGCATGAAGGCGTCCTTCTTTACTTCCAGGCTAAGGTCACCACCAAACTCATCAATCAGAAGCTGCTTCATATCTTCCCACGTTTCAATGGAGGGTAGTTCTGGCTTAACTACCTCCTGGCAGGTTGGGTGTAGACAGGTCAAAATATGTTCCTTCTTAACCTCATCTGATGCTTGTCTCATGGCAGTTTCATAGATAGTTAGGAAAGCTACAATGGTTGAGGTTCTGGGATCAAAGACTTGTTTAAAGGTAGGCTTGAAGTGTACTTTGGGATTTGGGCCACCATTGTTGCTATTGAATACGTTTATGCGCAGGGAAAATTATGCTTTGGATTCAGAGGGGGGCTGTCTAGCCCACAGCTGACAAACACTTTCTTCAAGGGTAGTCAGGGTCTCAACAGCGCGGGCACCCGTATTGCTAACTTGATTGGTCTGTTGTTCAGCAACATCTAGGCGTTGACCTTGGGAGGTCACTATTGTGGAGAGCTCATCCAGTTGAGAGGTAAGGGATGGCCCCACTGAGAGGCAAGGGGTGAACCAGTTGTTCACGGAGTCAATCAATTCACTCATCTCTTGTACATCTCCATCCAGCTCAGTATGGTCCATCTTCAGATGATCCACCTTGTTAGCTAGGGCAATTAGTTCCCTAGTGTATTGAATTCAAGGGGCTCCTGGTAAGCCAGGGCAGCAACCATCTTTGTCCACAGCCCCCACTGAACTAGCAGCAGTTGCCATCATCCTGCGTAAGGCAGCAAGCTCTTGCTGCAACTCAGCAACTTGGGTAGTCAACTCAAGCATCTGGGGATCAGGTTGATAAGTCTCAGTAGGACGCCTTTGACTGCCGTAGTCTTACGTAGCTCCTGAATAGCATCCCATATTTTCTGATCTCTGTCCACCAAGTCATCCAAAGGGGGAGAGGGCGGAATATATGGCTTGGGTGTAGATAATTCATTCACTTGACTCTGGAGCTTGGCTATAGCAGCAGCAGTGGCAGCTCTCTCTTGACCAAACACTGTACAGAGGTCATTAAGGCTGTTAGCAGCAAAGTCTGCTACCTGCTATAGTTGCTCAAATGAATACGTGCTGAACGCATTGAGCTGCTGCACAAGTTGTTTGAAGTTAGAGAGATAAGCATTCAAGGTAGAATTGACTTGAGTTTGCCAGGGTTGTTCTAGCTGGTGAAACTCATGTAGACGCTCCCTGACATATTCTGGGATGAACTGGCACATTTGTTTGATAGAATTAACCAAACAGGTCTGGGAGGTAACAGAGTCACATTGATTGCCAGATACCAAGGAGAACAGGGAATGAATCCACTGTTTGTAGGCAGCAAACTGATCCCAGTGATGAGTAACCGCTGCTTGTAGAGATGAGATTTCTTGGATGTGGAGCCCCAACACCATCTGATGGTGGGCCAAGGCAGGCTGCACAAAGGCCAATAGTAAGTGCTCAGCGGAGCCAGCTGTTGAGAGGAGATGCTGTGGAATTTGAGGAGCCACAATTAATTTGTAGTATTCAGCCCAACTGAACTGCAGCTGAAGGCAAGGGATGGATCCTTCACAGGCTATCCCAAGGGCTACTGCCATGACTTGTTCTAAGTCAGGGGTACCCATGGGGTAAGCAACTAGGCAGGGACCATTCCTGAGGCTCAGTACAGTAGGGGTAATAGGCAGGTCAGCAATATCTTCCTCAATAGGAGGACTGGTAATTTCAGGTGAAGTTGGCTCTTGTATAGGCGGAGGCAAAGGACCTGAAAATGTGGATGCAAAAGGGATAACCAAGGGGCTTACAGCCCCTGTAGTGAGCACCATTTTTGTTGTGTTCTGAGGCGCGGCACAGACACACAATGAGAAATCCTAACCTTAGGATTGGATTCATACTAAGTCTTGGTTAGATGACAGGGAAGGCTATGTGATTACCTTGCAGCCCTGGAAGAATAATCTCTACTAGTTATGGCTAGAGAGAGGCGCAGAAGTACTGGAAGACACAAAGACAAAAATGTGAATGGAACTTAATTTTATTGGTGAATTAAGAAAAGGAATATATAGTGGTTGATGATACCACAAAACACTACTAGGATGGTAGGATCACTTGCCACAAGCATGAGTGGGGTGAGTGAGATGCGCAGAGTTAAGAAACCAAACAATTGTATTTCCTGATTCAGTCATCAACTCATTTTGAGAGACAAAAGCAAAAGCAAGAGATTTGTCTTTGAAATGGCCCACCAAAGGCAAAATTGAAACATGGTGAATAGCGGTATTCACAACAAGTTGGCACCAACTTGAGATTGTTGAGTTTGAGATGTTGGAGGGCCTTGATGGCCATATCTGATGAGCAGAGGTGAGAGGATGTTGGGATCACTTGGACCAGGTACTATTTCAACATCCAGGTTATAAGATGATTGGGGGGCTCACAAGAGTGCTCCCTCTTCTCTGCAGTTACTTGCTCCCAGCCCTCAGTGTTTAGCTGGGCCCCTCAAGTCTTATCCTCACAGATAAAGTGCTTGCTCTTGGTTCAGCGCTTTTGATTGTTACAATTAAAAATGTAGTTATCAGCAACGTAGCCAGGGCCGCCCTTTACGGACATAATTGGGAAGTACTGGGGGAAGCGCTTGGAGACTCTAAACTTTCTGTTCACATTACAGATATTGTGGATGGCCAGTGGATCCCAAGCCACATGACCAGAAGCTTTGAACTTCTTGGAGTACTCCTCAGGCTCATCTTGGGGATCAGATGAGGGAGGGGGGAAGAGCCATCAGGAGGGGGAGGGGAAGGGTTCTTTGAGGCCTTCTTGAATGCATCCTTTTTCTTACCAGAAGAGGTGGGCTCCTTGGAAGCCTTTGACTTTTTGGTATGTTGCTCCTTGGTGGGCTTGGAGTTGGCCTCTGAGTGGTAAAAGGAGTGGTCAGTAAGATTATCATCAGATTTATTGGGGGAGGAATTTTTTGGGGGAAGGTGAAGGGGATGTGGAAGATGAGGGTGGAGAGGGGGAGGAGTAGGAGGAGATGGGGTGGGAGACTTTGCCTTTGCAGGCTTCTTGGCACGCTTGGGAGTGGAGGCAGTCTCTTTGGAGCCCTTGGAGGCTTGGCGCTTGGGCTGTTGGCTGTTCTTGTTTGATCTTGTCTTAAGAAAATTTTAGTTTTGTAAATAAAACAGTGTGAAAGATATGAAAAAAAGAGGTAAAGAAAAGTAAAAGTTAAATGAAAAGCATGCAAATAAAGTTTTATTTATCAAGAAAAAAACATAAAAAAGTAAATAGAAGCAAAATAGAAACTCAAAGTATATATAAAGGTTAAAACATAGAAAATAAGTGAATTTAGGATGAAGCATCAAAGATGTTAGGTTCAGCATAACATCTTAGTGCTAAATAAATGTAAGAGTATAATTAAAAATCAAAAAATATATGAAAATTATATGGAGAGTAGCAGGAAAAGTAGTAGATTATAATTGCAAAAAATATAAAAAAAATTATTATGTGGAATTTTTTTATTGGGAGTTGAAAAATCAAAACATAGTAAAGTGTTGAGTTAGGCACTATCAATCAGCTGGGTAAAGCTAAATTCTCACTGTTGAGTATACCAGAGTCAAGCAGAAACATCAAATTTGCTATGTTTTTTACATATAAAACTTGCTTAAATTTAAAACAGGTTCAAAAGTTAACCCAAAAGCAAGGCAGTTTCATATGCTCAAAAATAAAAAATACAACATAAGTTAAAAAAGTAAATGAGTGGAAATGTGTTTATTAGTTATTAGGTTATGCTGTGGGGAGTTGGGAGTGACTTATTTACCATAGTGTTGGTTAAAACGTTAAGAAGCTCTCTGTACTAATCCCCAAGTTAAAGTGTCGAGTGGGTGAGTGTCAAGTGGCGCTCATAGTGCGTCACATATTACTTTTGCCTTAATTCCGAGCCTTTGATTAGTTAAATCCAAAACCAATTGGGTGGTAAGTGGATATAGTCAAACAAAAAAGACATCAAGTTTCAGTTTTTTATAAATTACATATGAAATCTCTTAATAAATTGGGCTTAATTTATGTGGTACCACTTAATCCACAAACCCAGGAATGACATAATGTAAAACAAGTAGGGTATTTGATTAATGTCTATACCACTAAATCCAGTATAGTGGTGCTTGGGAGCCTAATTGACAACTATGGACACTAATAATAAAAATATAATAGTAAATGACAAATTTTATATAAGCGCATATGTATTTTATTAATAAAATTAAAATTTGGCTTAAAAAGTTTCAAACTGGTCACTTTTTGTTTTAGAGTGTTGAACACAGGTTTTTTCATTTCTATTAGTAAATTTACTTATAAATTGCCCCTTAAATTGGTATTTTAGCTAACTGAATTATTAAACAGAGTTGAGTTCAAGTAAATTTAACCTTGGATTTTGGTTTTGAACCCCTAAATTACTAGAAAAAATTAGCTTAAAATTAGTTAAGCCAAAAATACTAATAGATTCACATATGCAGCACTTGACTCACTGGTACTCAACAAAGTTTAAAGTACCAGGGAGTCAATCACCAGGGAGTCAAACTTATCACAGTTGCTGTCCTAGGCAAGTACCTTGATCAATTTTGTGTTGCATATTTGGACGACATCCTCATCTACAGCAAGTCACACAAAGAGCACCTCCAACACCTGGACCTTATACTGAAAAAAATCTCCCAGGCTAACTTACACACCAAGCTTAAGAAATGTGAATTCTTTCAGTCTGAGGTCAAATTCCTAGGATACATAGTGAAGACTGGCGGGTTTTCCATGGCACAGGACAAAGTAGAAGCAGTAACAGCCTGGCCAATGCCCAAATGCAGAAAAGATGTGAGAAGTTTTTTGGGCCTGGCAAATTATTGCAGGGATTTTATCAAAAATATTTATCAAGTTATGCTAACCCTGACCCGTCTTTGCTCTGACAAGGTCCTGTTTGTCTGAACCCCAGAATGTACCACTGCCTTTGAAGCCTTTAAGCCTGCTTTCACCTCCGCCCCTGTCCTGGCCATGTCAGATCCATCCAAACCATTTGTACTGGAAACCAACATGTCTGGATTTGCAGTGAGTGAGGTACTTCTTTAGTAAGGAGGAGATAGTATGCTACATCCTGTAGCATATTACTCCAAGAAGATGCTGCCAGCCAAACAAAACTACACAATCTACAATAAGTAGATGCTTGCAATAATAAAGACCCTGAAACATTGGCGGCAGTACCTATGTGGTGCTGAATTCCCAGTAAAGGTCCTAACCAACCACAAGAACTTGGTTTACTTATTTAAACCCAGACAGCTGAATCAGAGATAGGCCAGATGGGCCCTAGAACTAGCCAACTACACCTTGACCATCAACTACAAGCCTGGGAAGGTGAGCATGGTACCTGATGCCCTGAGCAGAAGAGCAGACATGATTCCCTCCACATCTGAGACCAAAGACCATAACACCCAGTACTATTTGACCCTGCCAGCCTAGGCATCCAGCTGATGTGCATGAAGATCATGGACCATAAACCCAACATAAATGAGGCACAGAAATTAGACAAATACTTGACATAACTCATTGCCAACTTGACCTCAGACCCAGAGAGCTGCCACCACAAGAAAGGATTCTCATTGAAAGGAACTAATCTGTTACTACATAACTGAATCTATGTACCATAAGGCAAGACAAGGACCAAAGTACTCATAGACTATCATGACTCAGAGATGGCCGGTCACCTTGGCAGACTCAAGACACTCTGAGGAATCAAGAAGAGTTATACTTGGCCCAAAATGAACAAAGACATGGCCACGTACATCAAAGGTTGTGAGACTGTCACGGTAGGTTCCATCATGCCGGGTATTATCTGCCCAAGCAAGAAGGCTCAAAAAGCTGGAAAACCTTTATCAAAATTGACTGAGTTAACGGATTTAAATCAAACAGTTGATTGGAAATGGGTTATGGCTGCTCCAGTCTGTCAGCTGAAACCGGTTCCCCTTTTCAAACTGACATTGATAAATTGGCGTAATTTGAGGGTCGCCCAATATGAGCTTGTCAATCAGCATGGTTGTCAGAAACTAGTCACACAAGGGTTCTTTGCAATCTGGACCAGATACTTACTTGACAATGTGGAAGGAATAGGAGGTCAAGACTCAGGTGGTATTGCTTAGTCAATTTTTCTGATATATATTGAATAATTTTCACTGTTTCAACTCTAAGAGTTGAGTCCTCCCAAAATTTTACTCAATAAAAATCATTTATCCCAAGTTCTGATTCCTTTTTAAAAAAATGCATCTGGTGGTTGGGTTGTTACAATATATTCTGTACAATCTGATTCTCAACAGAATCATTTCTGGAAGATGGGGTCCTGCAGTTAGAACTTTGTTGTTGGTGCCACCCAATGTTAATTTCACGCCAACCAATTTTGCAGCTCCTCCCCCTATTCTTGAAACTGAAAATTGTGTTGCCTCCCAATGTCCAGAATCCCATTCTGAAGATTTGTTGATGTTATCTCAGGCCATTTATCTTGGGCTACTTTAGTTAGGCTTAATTGTTCTGCTTAATCCTGGTATTACAATTGGAAATTTCACAAAAAGATATTTGAAGCCACGCTGGTGGTTAATCATTAATTCTATGTGGATTTGAGTGGTAATTCCCCATCACTTAGAAATGACTTCATACTATCCCGCAATTTCTGTCACATTACTCAACTCTTCTACATCTGAGTTTTTGGAAGCAGTTTGTCATGAATTTGTGTTTCTTTTCTCCTGCTCTGTTGAGATATCTGCGTTTACCACGTTTATTTGTATCAGTTCCTTTCTGAGCTTTCAGTTTGGGCTTTTCTTTAAGTTGTGGTTTCCATCTCCAGTTGCAGTTGTTGAGACTGTATCTTCTGTTTCCTATTTCCGTTGTGTCATGTCATTTTGGCATCCAGATTATTTTCCTGCTCCACCCACTGATGATATTTTGCGTGAAGTTTTTTCAGCATTATCATTCTATTCCAGTTCAAGCCTTAGTCATAAATCCCAAGTTTACCATGTAATAATGAAGGTTTCTGAGGATGCTTGTGAATGGTTGTTGTCTGCGGTGGAGCACAATCCACATGTTTTAACTAAAAGTGCATCTCTATACCCTTTGTTAAAAATTTTATGTGTATCTATTGAGGAGCTCAAAGTATATTGTAAGCTGTACGCCTTCCATCAGGGTACTACTCCACTTTTGATATTCCTTCCTCAGTTTCTTGCCTACTGCTGTACAATTGATGTTCCTGAGGTGAATAAACTCTCAGTGTTGTGGTTAGCAGTTGACCAGACTTCCCAGGATTTGGTGGTTTGGGATTCCCTGTTAACCACAACTAAGGCCCTGGTAAGCTGAATTCTTTATCTGGTCTCAAATCTGTCCACTTACAAGCAAGGTACGTTGGTAATTGAGGATAAACCCGCTGTGCGCTCCTAGTTTTCTGGTCCTTGCTCTGCGGTAGTTCCTTCCAACTAAAGCCAGGATTGTTCTCCCCCTAGCTTGTCTCAGATACAATTGGCAGTGGTGAACAAACCCGCCAGTGTAAAGGAGGCCCCTGTAGTGTCTGGTCCTGATAGTTCCTTGGCAATGCTTCAGCACGTTGTACCTGCAAAATCTTCTGTGGTTACGTCCAAAGAGTTGCCCCTTGTTCCCATTGATTGTGATAACCCCGTTCTTCCAGCTGCTGTCCAAGAGATGATCAAGCGTTACTTCCAGGAGCATCCTGCCTCCTTAGCTGCCATCTGTACCGCCAATGAGAAACAAGACCCTGCCAAGATTGTCACCTTTGCTGCCAATAAATCTACTTCTGGTTACTTCTTGTTTTATGATAGCATTGATAATGGTCAGACTATCTATCAGCCAGCCATTTTGTTGGATACAGGTGCTTCCAAAAACTTCATGAGTGTAGAGACTGCCAACTTGCTACAACTCAAGTACCACCCAGGAATGCTTGTTAGGGGTGGGAAATGTCAGACGTTTCCCTCTTTACAGCTAAAGAAGCCTGTAACATTTGTGGTTTTGGGTCAGTCTTTTACCGTGAGGTTCTCTGTTTGCTCCTCCCTTATGTATCCTATCATTTTGGGTTGGGTTGGTGGAGAGATCATAATGTATCCACCTTACTGAAAGAAAATGTGTTACAGGTGGAACACTCTTCAGGCATATCTATTTGTATAGCACTGTTAGGTATGTCCAAAATAGAGAAATCCTCTCAGACTATTTGATTGGTTCCTGTCTCTTTCCCTGTAAGTTCGGATTTACCCGCATGTTAACAACCCTGGTCTGCGGCGTTTGACGCTACCAGAGGTGAGGTCCTTCCCAAGCACACTCAGTTTGACTTTGACATTAAAGTTACCGTTGATCTGATTCAAATTGTGTCTCCTATTTACCTTTTAACTTTGAAGGAAGACGTATGTTTGGAGGAATAGACTTGTGACATGTTGGCAAAGGGCTATATATTTAAAAAGGCTTTGTCAATTTGCTCTCTGTTTTTGTTTGTTCAAAAGGCTGATGGGTCTCTTTGTCCTTGTGTGGACTATGAGAACTTAAATAACATCACAATCCCTGATCCCTATCCTTTACCTCTTGAAGCACAGATCTCTAGGTGTGTTGAGAAGGCAAAGATATTTTTGAAACTTGATCTGTTGAATGCTTTCAATCAAATCAGGATTGTGGAAGGAATGGAATGGTTGGCAGCATTCAGAACCAGGAAGGGTATCTTTCAGTTCCAGGTAATGCCATTTGGATTGAAGAATGCTTCAGCTTGCTTTCAGCAACTAATTGATTCCATCTTGGGGGATTTCCTGGGTGTATGTGCCATTGTGTATATGAATGATATCTTGATATTCTCTCCTGATGAGGAGTCACATAAAGCCCATCTGTCAGCAGTGGTAGAGCGCATCCTCCAGGCCAACTTGATCATTAAAAGAAGAAAATGTGAATTCTTCAAACGTAAGGTTACCTTTCTGGGTAATATTATCTTTGAGGATGGCCACACCATTGCCCCTGACAAGGAAATTGCGGTTTGAGAGTATGCTACGCCTGTGACAGTATCCCAACTCTGTAGCTTCTTGGGTACTTGCACGTTCTTGAAGAAGTTCACTCCACACCTGTCTGAAGTAGCTGCCCTGTTATATTCAGCTAGTGGTAAGACAACTTTGATCTGGACACCTGAGTGCACAAATGCGTTCACGGCAGTCAAGGCTCTTTTGTTGTTGTCACCTGTGTTGAGACATGTGGATCCTGAGCTTCCTTTTGTGGTTTCCACAGATGCATCTAAATATGCTATAGCTGGTGTGTTGTTTCAGACTTCTGGCAACGGGATTGAGAGATCAGTAGGGTATTTCTCCCGAAAGATGGAAGCTTGTGAACACAATTACATGATTTACGACAAGGAATTGTTGGCTGTTGAGGAATTGTTAAAGCATTGGCATCACCATCTCATGTTGGCACGTCATCCATTTTTGGTAAGAACTGACCACAAAGCTCTTTTATATTATTGACAACCCAGGGTTTTGTCAGGTTGTCAATCCAGATGGCATGGTGACCTGACAAGATACAAGTTCTGCTACAAGTTTATTAAGGGATCAGACAATCACTTGGCCAATGCATTAAGCAGGAATCCTTCCCATTTCCAAGATGCTAGTGTGGATGCTGAGTTTAACACACATACTATGATTCCAGATGAGGCTGTGGTGCCTTTTGTATTGTCTCCACCTGCTACACTGGCTACCATGTCCCTAACTAAGGGTGCAGACCTGGACTTATATTCCAAAGTTAAGTTTCTGCAACCTTTGTCCAAAGGTTATGATAGGCTATTGGAGCTAGCATGTGTAAACCCAGTAGGTCAGCCTCAGGGTTATCATAAGATAGGTCCCATCCTATATCAGCAAGGTTGCTTGTGGGTCCCAGAAGGAACTATTTGGGATGAAATCATGGAGACTCATCACACTTGTCCAACAGCAGGCCACCCAGGAAAAAAAACAGTGAAACTAATCCGCTGGCAGTTTTCCTGGAAAGGTTTGACAGTGCAGGTAGCAGCTTTTGTTTGCAATTGTCTGGTATGTGTTTGATCTAAGGCAAGCCAGAACAGGACTACAGGTTTATTGGTTCCACTGCAGCCTGCTGCAGGACCCTGGATGTCTATGTTGGTGGATTTCATTGGTGAACTTCCCAATTCCAATGGATTTAATGCAATCACAGTGGTGGTAGATTGCTTCACAAAAATGGTGCACTTTTTACCTTGCTCAACCACAATTACTTTGGTGGAAACAGCTTGGTTGTTTTTGAATAGAATCTTTTCCCTACATGGCATCCCAATGGAGATTGTGAGTGACCGTGGTCCTCAATTCATTGCTCAGTTCTGGGAAGCTTTCACTGGGATTATAGGTATCAAATTATGTTGTTCCACGGCTTTCCATCCCCAATCCAATGGACAAACGGAGAGGGTAAACCAAAGTTTGGAGGTATACCTATGTTGCTACACTAATGCGCGGCAAGATGACTGGTGTGATAATTTACCAATGGCGGAGTTCACATATAATAACGCCCCTCACACATCAACTCAAGTATTGCCCTTATATGCCAATGTGGGTTACAACCCTTATTCCAATATGGGTCCTTGTTTGGTTAGCAACGTGGAAGCTGCAACTGATCAGGCTGCTGTATTGAAGCAGGTTCATCAGGAGCTCTAGATTACTCTTGCCGCTGCTGTGACAACTTACAAGGAATATGCAGATTGCAAGCGCCAGGAAAGTCCAACTTACAGGCCAGGTGATCTAGTCATGGTTGATGCTTGCAATATGAAACTGAAGGTTCCCTGTCGTAAGTTAGGGCCTAAACAAGTTGATCCCTTCAAAGTTGAACGTCAAATTGGTCCCTCTGCCTATTGGCTGGATTTACCTCCTGCTTTCAAGATTTTCCACAACTTTCATGAATGTCTTCTTACTCCATTTAAAGGTACAGAGACTCCTTCTTCCCAACCCATTCTTGTGGAGGGAGAACCTGAGTATGAGTTAAATTGTATTTTGGCTTCCTGCAAGAATTGACAACACTTGGAATATTTGGTGTCGTGGAAAGGTTATCCTGATTCTGAAAACTCCTGGGTTCCCCACTACAATTGTTCCAATTCCCCAGATCTGATTCATGAGTTCTACAAGAACAATCCCACTTCTATTGGTCATCCCAAACTTACCTTGGCCGCAATGAAACTCCCGTCTGACCATAAGAATTTCTCCTTATCCCATCTCCTGGATGGGGGTATTGTGCCCACGGCTAAAGCAGAGGGTAATGTCACAGTAGGTTCCATCATGCCGGGTATTATCTGCCCAAGCAAGAAGGCTCAAAAAGCCAGAAAACCTTTATCAAAATTGACCAAGTTAACAGATTTAAATCAAACAGTTGATTGGAAATGGGTTATGGTTGCTCCAGTCTGTCAGCTGAAACCAGTTCCCCCTTTCAAACTGACATTGATAAATTGGCGTGATTTGAGGGTCACCTGATATGAGCTTGTCAATCAGCATGGTTGTCAGAAACTAGTCACACAAGGGTTCTTTGCAATCTGGACCAGATAGTTACTTGACAATGTGAAAGGAATAGGAGATCAAGACTCAGGTGGTATTGCTTAGTCAATTTTTCTGATATATATTGAATAATTTTCACTGTTTCAACTCTAAGAGTTGAGTTCCCCCCAAAATTTCACTCAATAAAAATCATTTATCCCAAGTTCTGATTCCTTTTTAAAAAAATGCATCCGGTGGTTGGGTTGTTACAATATATTCTGTACAATCTGATTCTCAACAGAATCATTTCTGGAAGATGGGGTCCTGTAGTTGGAACTTTGTCGTTGGTGCCGCCCAATGTTAATTTTGCGCCAACTGATTTTGCAGCTCCTCCCCCCATTCTTGAAACTGAAAATTGTGTTGCCTCCCAATGTCCAGAATTTTATTCTGAAGATTTGTTGATGTTGTCTCAGGCCATTTATCTTGGGCTACTTTGGTTAGGCTTAATTGTTCTGCTTAATCCTGGTATTACAATTGGAAATTTCACAAAAAGATATTTGAAGCCACGTTGGTGGTTAATCATTAATTCTATGTGGATTTGGGTGTTAATTCCCCATCACTTAGAAACAGCTTCATACTATCCTGCAATTTCTGTCACAGAGACATGCAGAAGGACCAAAACCCGTAGATCTAAACCTGAAGGCTTGCTAAGACCACTAGACATACCAGTAGGACCCTGGAAGTCTGTTTCAATTGATTACATTGTGGAGTTGCCCTCTTCCAATTCATTCAATGCCATTTTAGTCATAGTAGATAGGTTTACTAAAATGTCCTACTCTGTCCCTACCACCACCCACTACACTGCTGCTGAGACAGCTAGACATTTCCACAACTGCACCCTAACTCAACACAGAACCCTGGCGGAAATCATCACTGATAGAGGCCCCCAATTCACCTCCAGCTACTGGACTCAACTTATGAAAGACTTAGTAGTAAATCCTGTGTATCCACTTCCTACCACCCACAGACCAGCGGCCAGACAAAACAGTTGAACCAAATACTTGAACAATACTTACAATGCTACGCCAATGTCAACCAAGATAACTGGGCTGAGATTCTACCCATGGCACAGTACACCTACAACAGCAAAGACCACGCATCTACCAGAATGTCCCCCTTCAAAGCCAATTATTGGTTTGATCTATCTTGGGACCCCAGCATTAGCAGTAAAGAGACAAAAACGTCAGGACAAACCTGGATTGAACAGATACACAATACCCAATAAACCTGTCTTAAGAAACTGACCTGAGCTATCCAAACTTATAAGGCTTTTGCTGACAAAAAGAGGATTCCTGGAAAACCATTGAAGATAGGGGATGAGTTTTACTTGGACTCGCAAAACGTGCCTCTGACAGTTTCCTGCCAGAAGTTAGCCCACAGAAGAAGTGGCCCCTACAAGATCACCAAGCTAGTGGACAAAGTAGCATTCAAACTAGAGCTACCCCTAGAGGAAAATACATAATGTCTTCCATTGTGTGCTACTATTCAAGAAAGAAGAAAACTTCCTACCCCACCAGAAACTCAAGACTGACCCTCCTCCCATCCAAGTAGGACGCTCTGAAGAATATGAAGTTGAATATATTCATGGAGACCGTACCCACTACAAAACCCCACAGTACTATGTCAAATGGAAGGGATATCCGTCCAAAGAAAGCACCTGGGAACCATTAAGTAACCTACCCAGCACCCAACTAGCCATTCAACAATACCTTGAGAAGAAGGCTAGGAAGGAAAGAACCCCAGGGAAGGAAGGGGATGATGTCATGAATGAAATTTCAATACTTATATTGAAAACTGGGAATCAAACCCTGGGTCTCAGAAAAAGCCTTGTTATGACCAGGATAGACAGGAGCCAGCCAGACTTCTAGTTGGGCCAAACCCTGGACCGTCAGAGATATCTTTCCCCAACCAGGAGGAACAGAAACCTGCCAACCTGTCAAATGTCAAGACTGAAGGTTCAAAATTAACATTGGAAACCCCAGAATCAAACCTAAACCCTTCAAAGGCCACATGATTTACACAAAATAGACAGGAACCCGCCAACTTGTTAAGTTGCAGACCCGGGCTTCCAAATTACTCCAAGACCTGCCAGACTCTTGAAGACAATTCCCCAAATGGACATCAAATTGCTATTAACTGTGTGCCACCAAAGACCCAGACCTATGCTGAAGTTGTAGCTTGCCTAAAGGAGGTTACAACAAAGCCTCCTGCCAGTCCCACCAATGATCACCAGCTAATGCCAGCCTCCAGTCCAGAATGGGTAATACAATTTGACTGCTTAGGTGATGTGGTGAACAGTAGCGGCAGAACAAAGCAGTGCCACTTCTGTTCATCAGAGCAAGCACAACTAGGATCCACTGTCTGCAAAACCAGAAACCAAGGACTGAGCCCTGCCAGTGAACTGTCCCCAGACCTGAATTCTACAAAAAGCAAAGAAGCAAAACCATCTAGTATAAGAACCCCGGCAGTATGGGGATGATCCCATTGTCATTTTTAATAATTAAGTTTTATGAACCTTTGATTTGAACAAATCTTACCTTATCTAGTCTTAGTGATCTTCCATTTTAACTCTAGCCAAGTAGACCATCAGTCAACTTCCCCCTCCAGAGACCAACCTGCCAACCCTTCTCAGGCACTATACCGTCCCCCTGAAGCCCCCTTTGGACCTGTGCATTTTACTGAATACCCGCCCAACTCTGCCTACTTGGAGTACAACTTGGAGACCATCCTCATTTCTTATCCCTTGGCAAGGACTAGAGAGACCAAATATATAGGACGCAAAGGAAAGTGGTACAAGAGGCCGCCAAAATTGTTCAAAGACAAGTACAATTATCCGCCTGCATACTTTGTCCCTATGACTTCACCCTTAACCCCACAAACCAACCGCCCAATGGAACCCCCCACTACTGCTGAGACCACTACCACTCAACTGTTTGGAGTACTCTACATTACTCATACAGGAATGATAGACACTATGGTGCCCAACTCAAGGCCCTGGTCTTTTCTTGGGCAATCTGTATCCTATATTATCAAGTTAGCACCCATCTTATGGTGGGCATTACCCACTGGCCTGGCCATACTTAGTCCCAAGCTGTATAATGCCTCTACCTATTCCTGGCTTCCTGACAGCTAGTCCAGCATCATCTAACAGCTAGTCCATCAGCCAGTCCTTTCTAGTTCATCACTCAGTCTTTTCTGTTCTATCAACCAGTCCTTTACAGGCCATCAGCTAGTCATCACTATGAACCACCTTGGTTTCAACTTCACAATGAATTATCTTGGTCCCAATCCACACTATGATCTTCAAGTCCCTCAACTAGTCTTCATTGTGACCATACAATCTGTCTTACCAGTCTTCACTATTGATCCCATACTATGTGTGAGAGAGGGGGGCTAAACTAAATAAGTTCAGCTCCCATCCTGGTAAGAAAAACCACCAGCATGCCACCCAGTGGATCACTGGGACAGATGCTCTGAGAGGGGACCAGAGGGAAGACACCAGAGACAGTTGAGGGAAGTAGGAGTTCAATCCCATCAACACAAGACCAGTGACCAACCAAGGGGCACAAGAGGGAGCAAGAGGCAGAACCTTCATCTCCTGAAGGGGAACAGAATCAGTATCATTCTGTAGCAGAGAAGGAGAGGAGGGAGACCCCTTGGTGCTGGGAGCTTGTAATATGGACTCAGAAGAGTGCAAGTCCAAGTTGTCACAAGTCAGGCTCTTGACTATAGCCTCCCTGGAAGTGAGGAGATCACTTGGGAAAAGAAAAAGACTAGAGGGATCATCACTCACAAGGCAGGCCAAAGAGAAGAGGTGCAACTATAAATTGGGAAAAATAGACCAGAGGAGCAACAAAAAGGGGGCCAAGGTAAATACTGCAAATTTAATGACTGGGAGTATCATCAATTAATTCTCTAAAAAATTTGGAGTCCAATGATATAGTTTTGAGACCCCCAAAAAATAAAATAAAAACTACTGGGAAAGGGGTACCACCAGTAGGCAAGACAAACCAGAGCTTAAAATATTGATGTAAACCTTCAGCTTGGTCTTTGGAGTCTTGTATTGTAATGGCAGAGCAAAGACAAACTTGAAGTCAAGTGAAAACAAGGAAAAATCCAAATAGAAGTAAGTATTTATATAAAAGTTTAACTTGAATTCTAGGATTGAGTTGTTTTCTGTTTTGAAAACAAGTGTAAGTATAACAACAACTATACGCTACCACTTCTTCTAGGGACTCTGGAAAGATGACAGGGTTTGAACCACTCAAAAGGGAGGTAAAATTAAAGGGGAAGGTTACTAACACTTTCTTAGAACGTATAGAAAACCCAAACAGAGTTCCCAATCAACTTTTTAAAAGAAAATATGGCAACAGGAATCCAACTTTAATGGAATTGTAAAATCAACAAGCAGGGGACCAAAAGTCCCCATAGCTATGTTTAAGGGATGTGCTTGCCAAGGATTTGTTCACATGACCAACAGACCAGGATCTGATTGGGCAGAGGAGAAATTTTGCTGACCTGGATCAAGGGAGCTGGAGAGTTTCATACCAATTTCTGGAGGGCCACCTGATTGGCTGGAGTTGAGCCCAGGTATTTGGGAACCATTAAACTCTTGGGAAACCAATGTGGAGCAGTTTGATTGGCCTGTCTTAATACTCATCAATAACGGCCAACACCAAGCTAGCAAACAGTCCAAATTAATTAGGGTTCTCTCTATGGATGGGGCAGCAAATGTGGGAGAGTCTACAGATTACACCAACACAAATCTTTGATTCACAGTGTGGGCTAAATCTTTGAGTGAATTAAGTGGTTTTGCTGGGCTTTGAGCAGTTTTTTTGTACAACAAGGAAAGATGGTCCTATCCAAGGCCAAAGGGGGCAGTGAATTTACACTATGAACCACATTGGTTCCAAAACTCAGTCCCTTTTACCAATACCTGTAGACTCAGTAATAACTCTACATGGCTACTGGTGTTTGACTGGGCCCTTGCAAGTAGCATCCACTTAGGCCATCCAACCACAGACACATCTCATGTCCATCCAGTTGTCTTTACTCACCCAGGTTAATTAAGTCTTAGCTTTCAGTTGCAAAGTTATTAACTTTACTTCTCAGAGTCCTGATCATACCAGGTTCTGCAGCTGCTTCCCTGAGCAACCACCCTGGTAACACCTCTGAGAATATCCATGCCTCCACCATCAACTTTAGAACCACCCCAAAGTCTTTAGAAAAACACAAACAAAAACACCCTATCATTCTTTTAGGTAGATTGCTTGCTTACAGACCTACTTTAAGCGTAATAGGGCATGTAGAGCTCTCAAAGCTCCTCCCTCTCCTGGCAGCCCACATTATTCACCAGGGTCACAACAACATCTAGCCTGAGTAGCCCACACTACCCACCAGGCTGGACGACTCCCCACCCCAAGCAGCCAAAGTTCCCTGCTGGGTGGAGACCACTAAACCAGCCCACAGCAGCCAGTATTCTCTGCTGGGCTGGTCTATCATCTGCCTCTAGCAGTACTCTGTTATCTACTAGGCAGGCCTTACCTTCCCTAGTAGCCATTATTCCCTACTAGACCTCTAATGTGAGAGAGGGGGGCTAAACTAACTGAGTTTGGCTCCCATCCTGGGGCAAGGATCCACCAGGACACCACCCAGTTCAAGACTGGTATGGCCTCTTGAAGTGGTGTCCACAAAGAGGACGCAGCAGATAGGCAGGGGAATTAGGAGTCCAAGCCCATCAAAATTATCCCACCAAGCAACCAGGGGGTGTGCTTGGGAGCAGACTCCTGGACAGCCTCATCTTCTTCTTGGGCTAACACAACTGGGGCCTCAGAGGAAAGGGGAATTGGGGAATTCAAACCAGGGGACGCTGAGGGGGCTAATTTGGAGGTAGGAAACTCAATGTCACTACAGGTGAGACTTCTCACAACGTTCTCACTGGTGGAAAGAATATCTTGAGCCTGTCCAGGGATATCCTCAATTATGTACATAAACTGGCCAGGGCTGGCGCCTACGTGGTGAAAGAAATGGGTAATCCAGCTCCAAAGGGCTGTATAAGTTGTCCAAATCATCACCAAGCCAGGTGCCAAGGTAAAAACCACAAACTTGATCAGAGGCACTAACATTTTTAGAGTCTGGAAGTGAAGCCCAACAAAATTCAGATAGTTTCTGTTGATTTTAGCCTTAAACTCAAAACAGAAGGCTCAGGGGCAAGCAGAAAGTCTCCTAAACACAAGAGAAGAACAGGGAACAGCAACCACGGACCAAAGGGCTCAAAAGTGTATAGGAAAGCTTTATAAAGCATATATGAGAGCAACAACAAAAGCAAAAGCAAAAGAAGAACAAATTCAAACTTAAAATAGGGAAATACACAGAGTTTACTACTAATATTTAATATTGAGTCAATTTCTTCAAATCAAAAGAGGCAATCTTTAACGTTGACATTAACAACGTCTATAGGGACTTTGGAAGGATGCTGGATGGCCCAAAAGCAAAGGAATATGGTAAGGAAAGACAAAACCTTTACTAACACTTTAGAGAAATAAAGGGCCCAAAAACTACTAAAATTTAATATTTAAAGGTTAAAACTTTATTTGTAAGAATAAGCAAGCAGGGGAACAAAAGTCCCTTGTCTTGCTTTAAGGGACAGGCTTCAATTTGAAAGGTCACCTGACCCAGGAAATAGGTTTGATTGGGCAGGAGAGAAATTTTGCAAAGAATTATCCATTGAGTTGGAGGGTTTTTCAATAATTTCTGACTTCAACTCTGAATGTCTGGCACTACTGGAGTGATTTAAATCAGCATTTAATCCAGTTGGATTGGAATTTGATGGTTCAGCACTAGCACAGTCTGGTTGTTTAGACTTAATTAATTTTAAATGCAGACAAGCCCAAGCCAAAAAATATTCCAAATTAATCAGAGATTTCTCCCAGGTAGGAGCAGAGTTCAGAAAATCAATATTTACCACCTGGGAAGTGTATTCCAACATGAATCTCTAATTGACTGTATGGGCTAAATCCTCAAGAGAATTTAGGGGCTTGGCTGGCTTCTGAGCAGATTTTTTGGTACAACCTGGGAAGATTGTCCTGTACAAGGCTAAAGGGGGGAGTAACTCTACATCTACTTGTCTCAGCACAACAACACACTGTCAATCTTCAGCATAGTGTCTTTATTTGAAGCCAAATTAACCATTGCCTGCAAAAACTGCTCACATGTGGATTGTCATAATGGGGATTCTTACCTTGGAATCAGGTCAGTACTCAACCAAGGGATAGCCTTCAGGGATGAACATGGGTTATCCTAAGACTGGGATACAGTTTAGGGGATATGCTTTTCTGAGCAGTGCTAGGGAGGGTGTGTCAAATTATGGGGGGCACAAGAAATTACAGCAGCTTGCCGCACCAGTTGTTCTTAGATGGGGTGGGGATCCATGATGCTACTTGTAGCTGCAAGTCAATGCGGGCAGAAGGAGCATCTGCCACCAGATTAGCCAGGGGATAGTTGTGGCCACTGGATAGAGGGGGATTGGGGTTCCCCGTTTAAGGAAGCCTGGTATAGTCAAAAGAGGTGAACCAGGAGCCAAGGGAATGTGAGTTGACACACAGATATTTACCCAACATGGGTGGGACTAAAGCAGTTAGAATGTGCTTATTCATAATATGGGCCTAAATTTTTATATAGTTGTAAGGGTCTGGGTACCTCATTGTGGTAAACCTAAGGCTCTATCACTCTTTTTGTACAATCTAAGTGAAAGGTTTGGGGGTGATCTGGCATCTGGTTTCAGGGTCAAGGTGTCTACCTTCAGCTCCAGAAACAAGTGTGTGGGTTTAGGCCTGCTCAGTTTTATTTCTCATCACATTAGTTACCTTCATTATTGGGATGATCTGAAGTCTTCCTGAGGGAATGATCCTCAAGGCAGGAGTTCAGGCTTGGTTAGGAAGTTTCTGGGGGATGGGTTGAGCCTGATGCATGGACAGTCCCTTTGGAAACCAAGCCTTTTCTAGGGGCTTTACATGAAAGAGGCCTATTTGGATCAGCTGGCTGTTGATTGGGCTCCTGTAGATACAGCATTGATTTAGCTTGGGTTAAACCAGTCTCTAAAATAGCACATATCAGCTGATATGCCCTTGGAGGACCTGGATTTTCTTAGGCTCACATTCCTAGATAGTTTCTCTATGAGCAGCTGTTGCTCAAGATTCATAGGGTAAGTTTTCTCATGCCGGGTGGTGTGATGTAGGTTGATCCCTGTGGGAGCTTTGGATTGGCTTTTACTGTAATTAGCTCTGGTAAATCAATGAATTTGGTGCCAGCATTGGTACTGGGGATGAGAGTTGGTCAGGGCTGGTCCAAAGCGTCTCTAGGCTGGTGTTGGACAGGAAGGATTTGAGGGAGATATCTATTTACGCCTACACAGCAAGCTTCTGATTGCTTCTGGTGGGGTTGCTGGCAAATGTCTTTTGCTTGGTGAGTACTGCAACTGTGCTGATTATAGTTCAGTACTTGGAGTTGGGGGAAGGAATCAGTCCAAGAGAGAATGGGAAAGAGATTTGGAATAAGATCACTTTTGTTGAGAATAGCAGGGGGGTTTAGACTGTGGGGAAAGTACCTGGATCCTCAAGGGGGTGGCATTGATCTGGATAGGAATGTGTGGTGTTCTGTATAAGGCTTGTAGCTGAAATCATCCTAGTTGGCCTTGCTCCTTATAAGAAAGTATGATATCCCACCATGAAGGTGAGGTGAGTTCATGATGATAGATATGTCATGCAGCAACTTGGTAAGCACCCCCTGTGTATTGGGAGATATATCAGCAACCAAGAGGACTGTTTCATTTTCAGCACACCATTGATGGTCATCAAACCCATACAGTATTTCTGTGGTTACATATTATCAGTGAAATAATTAAAGGACTGGGTATATTTTCTTTTACAGAAGGCTGACTACAGCCTAGAGAGATAAGTTTTTAGAGGCTTGAGATTTTAAGCTTCCCTGCATCGGACAACAGGTTCTATTAACTTTGAGCCTATATACAGTTATTTGAATCTTTAAAGATAAAGTGTAATGAAGTTATATGGCTACCAAATATCTTCTAGGGGGTTAAAGATATTCTTGGTATCTTTCTGTCAGTTCCATGGTCAGGTTTGGGTATCACTTGAGTAACAAGTTTGGCCTTGGTTAAGCTACATCTTTATATAGAATGAGATATGGTATAAGCCTCTTTACTTGAGAAGAAATGAATATCAGCTGTGATCAATATACCAAAGCTATGGGCAGGATTGTTTAGTGCTGAGGCTATTTGGCTGGGGGTTTCACTGTACTAATTTTGGTAATGTGATTGGTATATATCTGTACAAGAAGCCATAAGCCTATATCCCCTTTTACCTTAAAAGCACTACTTGATATACATGTCTCAAGTTTAGATAATATCTTTCAGATCAGACTCTACCAAGGATTAAGCTCTTTAACAAGACAAATATTTACTTTTAATATTGCTGGAGCACTAGATAATACATTTAATGGGTTTAACTTGATAAGTAAAGCAGATTTTTTGAGTTGATTGAAGTGAATGATTCATAAGGCTGGCTTGCATCTATTGCTAGTAACAGATGTTTTCTACATCATTGTTACCTATCAACATTATGAGTGGGGCTCTTTTCAAGAAGACTTGACTTGTCAAGAAGATGCATATTCATTTCAATATTAGCACATTGATGAGGCCAAGCAAAAATTGACTGGAAGCAACTTTCAAGCATATTAATATCTTCTGGGTCAGCAGCAATCTCTGGGCCTAGAGAAGGGCAGGCATCTATGGATGAAGAGTCTTCCATACCTGTAGCTTCTAGAACTTTGGTAAAGAGCTGGACACTTGTGAGGCAGGGTGGGATTGCATTGCCTCTGTCTAAATCAGGATGCATTCGAAGCCCAAGTAAACTCTGTATTTTTAGTCAAGTGCTGAGTATAAAGTTACCTTGGTGCCTTGAGAGTGAATTGAGTAGTTGGTGTTGCCCCCACCAGTGGGCCGCCGTGTTTTGGATTCAAATGGGAAGAGTTCTGCAGCTGCTTTGCGCTTGCGCCTAAAACCAGAAAGTTCTGGGGTAGGAGAAGAAGAAGGTGGAACAGGAAGGGATGTGGGATACAATTCAGAATTAGGCCTGCAAAAGCTGGGATGAGTAATAACACTGTCATCCACAGCTCCCCATATATTAAGCATCTTGAACCTACGCCAAATCTGATTGTCTGTTTTGCCTTTTAAAGTAGCAGCAAATAGGGACCACCTCCCTACACCATGCTTGTTGATGAGACTACATAGAGTAGCATCCATATGGGGGCTCCACAAAGAGTCATCTAGTTTGGGATCCAGAGTATTAACCCATCGCTCTCTGCACTGAACATCGGTTCTTCCAGGGACAAGAGGATATACCTGGGCCCAGTTCCCTTCGCCCTTTATGGCAACTGCCTTACGGAGTGCCTAGGTATTAGCTAAGCTAGCAGCATATATTACCTCATCCTCCTCCTTGTTCCATCGCCTCCTAATAATGCTGGGACGAAGAGCATACCGCCAGCGATGCAGACATGCTGTACCGTTGCGTTTATCAAGCAGCAACGAGATCTGATGCCAATTGCGCTCGCCATACACTTGAATCGCTTCAGTAAGGATCTCGTCTTCCTCCTTAGACCAATAAGTCCTATTAGGGGCGCTATGGAAGAATCTGATATATTCTCTGAAGCACTGGATGGGTGTCCGCCTGGGGATGTACGTTGCAATCTTGATCCAGTTGCGGTGCTCATGGCTAATAGCCGTATTGACCAGCAATTCGGTTTCTTTCTCATCCCATTGTTTCTTGTTGATGGCTGGATGACCGTAACAAG
Source organism: Entomophthora muscae (assembly GCA_014839935.2). Lineage (NCBI taxonomy): Eukaryota > Fungi > Entomophthoromycota > Entomophthoromycetes > Entomophthorales > Entomophthoraceae > Entomophthora > Entomophthora muscae. The sequence continues at coordinate 23,412 of QTSX02005984.1, read as the reverse complement.
CCCAGAAGATCCTACATTCGCGTGCCGTACGCCCAGGAACCTACCATGGATTAACAAGAGCAAAGACACCTGTGCTTACAAATTCTGCAATAGTGTCCCAGTCTAATCCTTCGACATTATAGGTAACAAAATTTGCATATCCCTTTATTTCCGAAGAACCACTTAGACTAAATTAAAGCGTTAGAAGTTTTTAAAATTTAAGGTTACTTTTGGTTCTTTTTGGAGAATAGCTTGGAATTTTCTGCTCTTACAGCATTTGCTATTAGCCGTCGATCATTGATGGTCCAAACAGCATAACTTCTAATTAGAGGGGGGACTTGCTGACGCAATAACGAATCACGGTTATCTATAGGAATCTGGTAACGGTCAACTCAATTGCAGCACATTAATTACCTGGCTCCGATGATCAATGAAATAGGGAAAGTAAATGTAGTTGGCACAATTTTGGAGTTTAATATCTTCAGCCGCATCTCCTGTATAGATGAGGGAGGCTTTAGACTTTCGTTTATCTTGCCTTTTGAGAGTCATACTTTTCACCTGAGAGTCGTGCTTATCAAAAGTTGAGCCTTTTATTATCAATTGACGCGCAAAGTTCTAAATCAATTAGAAAGTTTAGATCCATCGTTACCAGCTGGGCTTCATTTTGCTGCTTGGCAAGGCAAATAGCTTTGAGCCTATCTTGGAGCCGTTTCTGAAGTTCTCTATTTAGGGCGAGACAAGATTTTATCTTTGCAGAGTTCATCTCCTCCTCGGGGGTTAAAGTCGGATTTCCCGCGTCATCTATACCGAGGCCTGGATTTACTGAATCATCGGTTTGGGGGGCTTTTAAGTTTAGATCTGAATCCCCAACCGGTACCGGAGAATCCGAGTCCCTTTCTGAAGCGCTCATTTCGCTGGGTTGTAATGCTTTGAAGAATCAGGTCAATCCTTTGTAAATTTCAAGGGGTCTGCTTGCACCCGAAGAATAAAAGACTTTATTACAAAAAAGAATTATCTTTAAACGAAAGTGGAATTTATGACACGTTCGATAGTGGTAAAGTACTAAGGCTTTGAAGCTTTGCAGAGAACCAGTTTACTGATCAAGATTCAAAGCCTATCGGCTGCCAAAGCTGTGCCAATATATGATACAAATTTAAAAATTGATTCCTGGTGGGATTAAAGTCGTGCCTAAAAGTTGGATAATGTGGCTTCGAATTCAGTCCTTATAAAACCGCACTGCAAATGCCGCTTTTTAAACCGGCCTCGAGTTGGACGGATGGTACCAAAATTTTAAACAATGGTAAACTCAAACTCTCGCTAGACTGATCAGCTACAAAGCTTTTATGGGGGCTTACTATCACCCTGTGCAGCTCAATGGATAATGTAGTGGGCTCAACTAAGATAATGAAGCAGGAAGCAAAAACCATTGCGTCCTCATTGAACTTCCATGAATGGATTTGGTCGATTGGTGGGAGAAAACAACATTCTGAAGATGCTCTAAAGAATGAAAACATGTGGGATCAAGCTGGCCATGGGGCTGAGAAAGAATTCCATGTGTGGGTGGGTAATCCCGTCCCACACAGCAATCAAGTGTATCAAAGTGCAAGTTGTTGGATCACATCCCTCAAGTGGTGCACACCCAATAACTTCCTTCAGGAGGCAAAACAAAGACTTAAAGAAGGAATTTGGTGGGATTAAAGGAAGAGCTGCAGATGGGTCAAGGATCAATCCTGCACGGCGTCTTGTCCCAGATCTAACCAGAACCAAGTTTGACAGGGTTGATCTTGGGTCTGAGTGTCAGAAATATTCCTGACATAAACCAAATTATCACTGGATGACAAGTTTGGAAAAGAAAAGGAGTTTTTCTGGTCAAGGAGGCAAAATTTTATGAGGAATTTCCTCCTTTAAAATGGGGGAAATAAAAATCAAACCAAAGAAGAAACAGAATTTAATAGACACCGGAATAATTTAACATCCAAGCAGGCGCCCACCACACCCGTCAGCATCCTCCGCCAGCCTCCCAGCGCCCAGCCAGCTGCCAGCGGGCCCGCCCCCAGCCCCCAGCCCACCCGCTTGCTCCCCGGGTCCCAGTCGGCTGCCAGCCACCCACCCGGGTCCTAGGCCCCAACTGACGGCCAATCAGAAAAGTCCCTGTTTTCAAAGGGGAAAATATTGATTAATTCCTGCCCTTTAGAAGAAGGGCAAATTCAGGGTTCAGACTCTGTAAAATATTCTGACTCCCCAGAAGATGGGAAAATTCAGGTTTCAAACTTTGAGAACAATTCAACTCCAAACCAATGGGATTCAGAGGACCAAATCACATGCTTGAGTCCAGACCCCAGCCAAACTAAGCTTTCCAAGACCAAAATAGATTGTAAAAATTCCATGAGCCTTCAACATCACCTGACTCCACTCCCAGGGGAAATCATTGGCTCTAGTCATGAATGGCCAAACCCCCAACAGATTGTCAAGGAACAAGAATTTGGCCACCTTCTCAAACCCCAATCCCCAATCACATTTTCCAAACTTTTGGGCTCTCCAATCCCTTGTTCCCATTCCCACTTGCAAAACTTTGCACAGTGGGAAGCACTATAAATAAGGGGACCCCTCCTCAGTAATAGCTTATGCTATTATTGAGTCTAATACCCTCAATAAAGCTAAATTTACTTAAAACTTAAGTCAACTTTAAACTAGTTAGTCCCCGCCAACTCCCTCCAATCCAAGGAAGATGAACCATCTCATCTTCACAGCTGTGCTTACAGCTTACCTTGGGATTGGAGGCTATCAACAAGGACCAGAGTTCTTTGGCCCCTCACCAGAAGGGCTAGGTCATGATCCTCACTATGACCCTGGACAACTAAACTCCTCCTACTCTGGTTCCTGACCTCCCCTGGTGTCCCCACATTTCACACTGTCCATTGTGGTGTACACCTTCATGTACTATGTGTTACTGTACTTTGCTGGGAGCTTTGGAAGATACAAACTCCATGCTAAGGTCTTCCATTGATTGATGACCATCTACCTGATCATCACTGCCCTTACTGGCTTCCAATTTGCCAACCTCCTGCCATACCTGCTGCAAGTAGTACCTACCATAACTGGGTATTACACTGAGATGGAAATAAGAAAAATCTGATAACAACACAGAAAACTTTTCAACAGAGCAACAAAAAAGATCCAGAATGAAGATTAAGCAATCTACCTTCACTGCAGTTGAGATAAATAGATCAAATTCATCCAAGGGCAAACTCAAGTTGTGCACTGAATAAAAGACCAATGTCATTAGATAGCTTTTATGTAGCTGTACTATTGGTAACAGTTACAGAAAAACAATGGAGTAATAGTTACTTTTTAGATGAATAAAGTGGGTCTATATACTCCAAAAAGAGTGGCCATGTTGTAGCTCTTACAATAAGGGTGAATAATGCTGGATTACATAAAAGAAATTGATTTCACTTAGAAAGCATGGATTGAAATGCTTGATGTAGCATTTAGCACTATTGATACCAAGATTGATATTGAATGAGGCCTATTTCAGAAAATGATCAAGTTATCCCTGTACCAATCCACAATCAGACAAACTTGTTACAACAATCTCCTCCTTGGTCTCTCAGAGCTTTTTTGTTGTTAATTCTGAGTATATACTTTTGAGAATTATACAAACCAAAATAAAGTGAAACTCAAGAAGAGAATGATACTTTATTGGTACAATTGTTGGGGACTATATTGTATCATGGGAAGCTGCATGATGTCCATGTGTATCATGATAGTCATGGGGCTTGTCCAAGTAGTGTTCCATTTAGGGCCCAAAAGGTTTGATCCCTGTATAGGTTGGGCAGCTGATAAGAGTGCCACCAATTATTCATTAATTGGGGAATCACTTAGGACATTACTTTCCTAAGAGAGAGTAATCATATATGTTGTGACATGTCCCCCTGGGGTGCTAGAAGGTGGATGTCAGGAGTCACTTTTCTTTTAGCTGAAATTATGAAGCTTTGGTTTTTTACATCTATAATTAGCTTTAAACAGCACAACAAATCAATATTTCATTCTATTGTCAAGGGTCTGGATGTACAAGTATTCTGGCTATTGCCATCACGCCTAACATCCAGTCATCGCCCAATTTGGTGCCTTTCCAATATACCATTTGACATACCAAAAATGGTAACCAAGCAATATCACATGATTGTCCAAGTATCCAGCAACTCAAACCCATCCAGCACATGACCAGCCCCTTGGTTTGATCCAACTAAATCCCCGCCACAGCTAAAGCTATATAAGTCTAAAGTATTATCCAATAAAATATAATTCCTCTCTTCCTACTTTTATATTTGAAGCTTCCCCAAAAGGCGCTCCTTATCACTATTCTTACTTCTCTCATTTTACGGTCAATCCAAACTTAATCTAAGGTCAATAGACTTTTTTTGGTCTTAAATTTACGCTTTACAATTATCAAACTTGGACCTATTCTAAAGAGTTAATGTAAATCAACTCCAAAGTAATTACCTTTGCTTTACGCTAAGCTAGCATTTGGACTGTTTTTCCCCTTCCTTTTGGATGTTCTTGCTCTTTCCTGATGATGACAACAACCACCTTGCTTTCCTCTGGTCTTTGGTTAATTTTTTAAAGTTAAAAACAACTCTAGGCACCTGCTCTCACTATTTCATGTAACTATCTTTTAACTACTGATGGTTAAACACTTATCCCCTTTAGTCACCTCAATACACTCAAGTTTAGAATAAAGGCTTGAGTTCACCAATCTCAACTCCAAGTTGAGATTTTTTGACTTGCACCCCAAAAAGGTACTTGTTAGGTTTTGTGGCTTGTGTTTCTCTTTATTTATTTTCTTTTGCATTCTTTTGTAGCTTGTGCTAAAGGCCACTTAGTTTCATAGTCAATAGCTGTTATGATGTACTTTTTGCCTTTGTTGTCTCCAGTAATTTGTCCCACAATATCCAGTGACCACACCTTGAAAGGCTGTGATTGACACTGGCATTACTGATTTGGAATGCCTTGGAGCACAAATACTTTTTCATACACTTCAAATTGTTTGAGCACCTCTCTGATGTCATTCAAAATGTTGGGCCACCAGTAGTGTGTCTTGAGATATTCATGCAAGTCCCTAATATGAGTGTGACCCAGATCTCTGTGATATCAAAGGATTGTGTCAATCTTTTTTTGACAGGACGTAGGGTACAGTATTGCCACTTAGTAGTATGTGGTGTATAGTATCATATACGTTTTTGGACAGATATTTGTTATTGAGGACTTTCTCTTGGATGCCCATTGGTGTACCAGGTGGGAACCCCTATTGGAGATTTCCCATTATTAACATGGGCCAATTGGGGTCTCTGTCAGTGCATAGGAAATGTTTACAGTATAGCCTTGACAGGGCATCTGCATTAAGTAGTTACTTGCCTGGTTTATATTCAATTATCATTGGATAGCTTTGTATAAGGCTCATCCATTAAACTTGTTGTCTAGATAGATGTTGTTGTGTTTTAAAGAATATCAGTGAGTGGTGATTGGGTAGCACTTTAAATATATGTGCACCTTCCAAATAGCATTGCCATTTAATTAAACAATGAACAATAGCTATCAGTTCCTTGTTGTTAATAGAGTATCCCTGCTCACCATCAGACAGCTTTCTTGATTCATATGCTACAGGGAGGAATTTCTTTTCTGCAGTTTGAATTTGTAGTACTCCTCCTATTACGTAATTGGAAGCATATGTTTCTAGTTTATAGATTTATTCTCAATTAGGATATTGTAGGATAGGTGCTGTGACTATTTTTTCAATTTTCAGAAGTGTTTTTCTCCAAATGGGGTTCATACAAATTTATTTGTCTTTCCAGTGATTGTGGATAATGGGGCAGTCAGAGCTCTCCAATTTGGAATGAACCTTCTGACATACACAATCATTTCCAAGAAAGTACATAGTTCACTCTTGTTGTGTGATGCAGACATGTCTGTGATGGCCTTTACCTTTTCCAGATGTGCTTTAATCCTGTCTTTGCTAATAATGTGTCCTAGGAAAGATAAATTGATCAAGAAGAATTCACACTTAAAAGGTTTGGCTATTGGTTGATTGTTTTGGAGTGTGTTTAGTATCATACAAGCATCTTTCCAGTGTTTTTCTTTTTTGGGGCTGTAGATGACTATATCATCTAGGTAGACTATGGCTCTTTTTCTGATGTGGTCCTTTAACACTTTGTTCATGGAGGTCACGCAGGTACTTGGAGCGTTTTTATACCACAGTTGAGGAGTATACATTCAAAGGATCCATGTTTGGTTTTGAATGCTGTATTTAGGATGTCTTCTTGTTCAACAAAGATTTGATGGTATCCTGAAGTCAGTTCAATATTTGTGAATAATTGGGATCCCCTAAATCCTCAAAGAGGTTGTTAATCAGGGGTAGAAGATACCTGTTCTTAATTTTGACATTGTTAAAAGCTCTTTAATTAGTAACAAGGCATAAGCCTCTGTATTTATTAGCCCCAAAGAAGACAGCTGCACCAAAAGAATATTAAGATGGTCAAATGAGTTATTTTCCAGGGCCTCATCTAGATGTTTTTTAGTCCATTGTTCTCTTGAGGTATTAGCCAGTAGATGAGACAAGTCTTTGGTATTCTCCCTTCTAGGTTGATTTTGTGTTAGATACCTATCTCAGGTGGTAAACCTGGCAGTTTTTTTTATTACAAAAGGGAAATCTTGACCAAATTGCTGGGTTATGGGTCCTGTTCATGAAAGGCGTCCACATTTTTGAAATGGATGATCTTGTAGGTGTAGGTGTTCTAGTCAATTTTACTGAAATTCTTTTCTTATTCTGTTTTGTTCATCACAAATATGTGATCTCTCATGAGGGTGTCAAGGTGAGTAGAGTATATGTGGTGATGCAATTCTCCTCATTGTATTTTAAGTGTGTAACTGTTCAAATCAATGTAAGGTTTTGTCTTTCTCATCTAATCTAGGCCAAGCACTACATGTACTTAGGTATTGTAATCATGGGGCCACTAAGAGTAATTTAAACATCCCCTATCTGTGCCTGGAAGGATTTTTCCTCTCTACTGACTGGGGTACTTGTGGTGCTCTAGCTCCTCAGACACTAGTACCTGTCCTGGGTCAATGCCAGGTGCTGGATGTATGAGGTTGTCATTCTCCAATTGAAGGGATTCCTTGGCTAAAAGGTTGTACTTGTCCTGGAGGATTGAAAATTCCTCAAACACCTTCCCACTCACTATCCTGGCATCCCCTCCATAGACCATCACCTAATCTGGTGTTATGCCCTCCTTAGATTGGTACTAGTTGTGAAACAGTCTCTTGAACTCCTTTTCTAGGAATTCCTTGCCTCTGATGGTCATTTTGAGTTACTCAGTGAGACAATCCCATTATCGCAGATCCTGAATGGATTAGACGTTAGGTTGTCCACCTAGGGATTAAGTGACAGAACAATTGCACAATTGCTCTATTGTATCCTGATTTTACTAGGGATAAAGACGTTTAAAACGCCTCTAAAAACAGGTGTTTGATTTGCCTTTTGAATGCACATAAGGCACAGGCTTTACTTCCAAGGTTAATAATAGAACAACAAAGTTATTTATATCTGCCTCCTTAAGGAAAGCTGCATGAAACCAGCCGTTCTCTTGCGCGGGACTTTCTGCTGTGCCAATCCACTCTCCTCTATTAGGGAAGTCCTTCTGTCTGTGCCTCCCTTCCCCTGGTGGCAATTCCCCTGCCTCACACTATATAAGTGTGATACTATCATAGTAAACACCAGTTTTGTCTTTACACCTTTATATTCTTCTGTCCTTTTACAGGCTGCCACTATACCATCAACAGGTATAGTAATAAGAATTAGATCCCTGACTAACTGTCTGTATAAATTAGCAGCCCTTTGCTGCTAGCTTTACAACACCCATTCTATGTCTGAAATTTTACTAGTAGAAAATTTCCTGCAGCTCTATCAATACACATCCTCCTTTCCTGGGCTAGGGTATAAAATATGATGAGTCTTATCCATGATTAGGGCTGTGGCATCCCAACCCCAGACAAAACCTGGATTCTGTCTGAAGTTTCTGAAAATGTGGAAGGTAATAATTTTCTATTTAAAGCTGATTTTAAATCCAATCTTCCAGAATGACAGAAAAAAGAATATCTTTGTCCGGGAGTGGGACACTGCAGCCTTATCTATGATAAGCTATTTGAAAGCAGTGAGAAGGATTAGGGGTCAATATTGGCATTTATTTGAATCAGAAGAAAGATCTCCTTAGAAACCTTCTGTATTGCAGCCTGTTTTTAGAGGGTAATTTTTGGTGTGCCAAGTCTTGGACTCCTTTCTTTATGTCTTAGACTCCTTGCACTTGGTCTTGGGCTTCTTTCCCTTTTTCTTGAGCTCCTTGTCTGTGCCTTTGAACTTGTTGCTCTTAGACTCCTTGCACTTGGTCTTGGGCTCCTTTCCTTATGTCTTGGGCTTCTTTTATGACTTCCTGCTCTGGATGCTCCCCTTGTTTAAGTCTTTTCCCCTTAAATAGCTCCTTGTTTCAGTCTGTTTTTCTTCTGAGCTTCTTCTTTTCCAGGCTTAAACCATTGTTTTCCCCTCTCTCTATAATGAATTAAGACTTCTTTATTACCTCAACCAATCATAGCAGACTTTTCCTTTTCAACTCCCTGGTTTATTAGGCTTTTTCACCTTGTTTCATTGTAAAAAATGTTGGTAAAATGGCTTTGGTGTCACAGTCTATACCAGAGTCCAACTGGACTCCCACATGGGAGGCAGGCCGGGCCTGGAAGGCCATGTACACAATAGGTGTGATACAGACCAGATAGTTGACGGCAGTAGCAAAGGGGCGCCAACTCCCAGTATGGGGCACAACCTGGTTGGCCAGCCCCAATACTGTGATGTAGACAAACCCCAACTTACTGAAGTCCTGGGAGGGAGGCGCATTGGGTAGGAGGGAACAGCAGGAATCTCCTTCATTTTAGGCAGAAGATCCAGGTGATGAGGGTGGTAATACTCCATGTCAAGGGTGCAGGGAGGACTGACAGAGGTAGCAGGAGTAAAGCCATGGGGTTATGGATAGGCAAGTTTGTATTGTGTTGTGGATTCACAAATAGATGCAAAGAGAATAATTAAATTGGAGCAAAAATAAACAATTCCTGCAATAAGATAATGATTTCTGGGCGTAAACTTGTTTTATTAAGATGTCAACAGTGAAGAGGGCTTCTCCTCCTCACTATTTATGCTTACTGGTAATTTTGAGGCTTTTAGTGCCACCAGAGAACTGATGGCATCAATTGCAATTAAATGTATGATTTTCATTGGAATTTATGAACTTGGACTAGGGAGTGGGTGCTCATTGGTTGGTACAACATGAACCTTTCTTGAACTGCAGCATGCTGAGGTGCCACTGCTATTTATAGAACCCACAAGCAATTGAGCAATCAGGCACCTGATTGCGCAATCAAACAATCACACTCCTGATGTGTTATTTCCTGATAGTTGTGAGGCCCAAATTTGTTAATAGAATCAAAGCCAGGGATTTGAGGCTTGTGTGCCTCTCAAATCCTGGGCCATTTGTTAGTCAAAAGATGGGTTTTCTGGCTCTGGGATATGCTTGGTAGGGGTTCCCAAGCTGTGGGGGTTTTTGCCTCTAGGATGGCCAGCTGATTGTCCAGGGCTTTCTGGGCCCTGACATTTGGCCTTCAGTCAATCACACGCCTGTAATTGCCTATTCCCCAAAATGGTTTCCCCATGTAACCTGCTGCTGCATTTTGCTCAAACCTGTTGTCTCTGCCTTCCAGAGAAACTCTAGGCTCGTGTTTCAAACAGTTTTCTCATTTTTTCCACCATTTTTCCCCAGGTTTATTTGATTGCTTTTTCCTGTGTTTTACATAAGTAATTTTCTACCTGTGTTTTAATCAAAGTTTCCCCACAATTGCCTCCCTTGGAAAAATTCAAACACCCTGTTATCTTGCTCTGTAATATGACTAGTGGCAGAAGGTTTCTCTCTGTTTTTGAAGTTTTTCTGTGCTGTTCCTGTCTGCTTCTGCTTTCTTTTTCCCATTTATCTCTTCAATAAATTCTCCTTTATTATTTCCACTTATTTTTCCATTTATTTAAATCTTTTATTCTTTATTTATCTTAAATCTTTATTTATCTAATCTTTAAATCTCTTTATTATTTTTATTAATTACTTTCTTTATTTATTAATTATTTCTTTAATATTATCTTTATTTCTCTGTTTTTTATCTATATTTTATTTCTTTCTTAAAATATTTTTGCCTTGTTCTTTCTTCTTCTCTCTTTCCAGACATCATAGATTATCTTCACCTAGTCCTTCTGCTCCTTTTTTTCTGCTCTTCTCAACCAATGTCCTTCATCTGAGCTTACCTATCATGATAGTCCCCATCAGTCAACACCTCATACTCAGGCAATAAGGCTTCAAAAGTGAATCAATCTAGACTTGACCCCCATTAGTGACCTTCATTTTAGGTCATCATAAGAAAACATTTCCCATACATTACAATGTTTTTATTCACCCAAGTGATTAGCCTGATATTTCAGGCGCAAAGAAACCAACTTCACTTCCCAGAAACCTCAAAAACCATTAAGTTCTTTAGAAGTTTCTCTGGAAAGCCACTCTAATGATGGTTCTGAGCCATTTATGCTTTCCCAGCAACTTTAAGACTTTATTAAAACTACTTTAAATTCATAGAGAGAGAAGCTTTCCCTGCTCTTAGGTAAAGTTAACCAACTGTATTCTCACTCCAGCTGGTATCAGGATTTCAATGCTACCTCAGCACATTTATCTCAGGGTAGCCAGAACTTCTCTACCCTTCTAAAGCACTAGCCAGGGGCACCTTATTACCATCCCAAGGCCCATACTACTGCTTTTCATTCATCAAAGCTATATATATCAATAAACCAACCAACATTTACTTGTCTTAGAAATTCAATCTTTATTTGGTCAATAAAAAGCTCTTTCCTGTAAAACAGCCTCCTATGTGAATCATCACAGTTTATCCTTCTTCAGGTTCATACATGATATTTTATAGTATATGAGGTGTCTGTGATGGAAGTGAATAAGTGTGTGGCTCAGTCCATAACAAAAATAACATACCTGCTTCTTGCCCTCCACTTTTACTGCAATTACTTTGGGATTCCCAAGGATTCAGATGAAGTGGGGATGGGTATTTTCTTTTCCTGGAAAGTGGATTAAGGGTCTAGAAGAGCACATATTGTTATGGGGTCAAAGTTTGATGGTAGAATATCTGTGAATTCTGTATGTCACACCACAATCTTACCGTAGTAACAGAGTCCAGTTTTAATTACATCCTGGGCCTATGTGATATCTTCACTCTTAGTTGGTACATTGGTGAAGGAGATCCATTTGGTAAAATTATTGAGTAAATAAGTTTTCTCTAGTCTTATGAGTCCACTTTTGTATTGGTGTCAGGAATATTCCTGATACCAGTATCTATGTTACCAAATTGACTCCAATATGGCAAGAACAGAAAAATATCCCACTATCTAGGCCACAGGTTATTCAACAAATACCTCAAACAAGCAAGATGTATGATACAAACAGAATAAGTATCATAATAGAGCTTAAAATGAGTGAAAATATTTTAACTACCAATCAGGCACCCGCCGCCACCCACCCTTCCAGTCAGCCAGCCAGCCTGCATGAGTGCACCTGCCACCGCCCACCCTGACAGCCAGCCACCAGATTGCCCACCTGCCCATTCCCACCAGCTACCCAGTCAGCCAGCTGACCAGTCCCCCTTTACTTCCTGGGGAAATAACCAAATTGGGAAACCAACAAAGGCAATTTCCCTAAATCCCAATTCAGAGGAATTTTTGTCCAGATTGAGAATCCCCCCAAAACAGAAGGGACTGACAAGCTCATCAATACCCAGATTCATGTCCCCACATTTAGTAAGTGAATTTGGGTGCATGAAGATAGGGCCAAACTCTTTTCAAGCCCAATTCTCTTCCTGGCAGTGGCCCAGAAAGAACCTATTGGATCTAAACAAGAATTGCCCATCAGCCACAGATAGCAGGTGAACAAAGTTTGGCCATATTCCAATTGGCAAATTCCAACCCTCATAATCCAAACTTTTGTGCTTTCAAATCCCCTGTTTTCACTCCCACTTGCAAAACTTTGCACAGTGGGAGACACTATAAATAAAGAACCTTCTCCCAATGATAGGTTGTGGTATCATTGAGAGAATTGACCCTCTTTGATATCACTTTAAACATTACCTTTCAACAGAGCTTAGGAAATAACTCTAAGCTTAGTTACCTTTTCATAGGATCAGAAGATGAATCTCTTCATCTTCTTTGCTGTGCTCATAGCTTACCTTGGGTTTGGGGGCCACCAGCTCAATTCCAACCAGTATGGGCCCATGCTGGACAACATCAACAATATTTATTATGAGGAACAGTCACAACTAGCTTCTCCTTACACTCAGCCCTGGCCCCTGCCAGAGCCCTCTAATCCCACCACGTTCATTGCCATCTATACAGCCAAGTATTTTGAGTTCTCATACTTGGCTGAGTTAACACCCAGCACAATGGGGTGTTACAATTAGATACCCTTATTCTCTACCATATCTCCTGCTAAAGTGCCAGGAGACACTATATCCATATAGTTCTGCTTGATAGCATAATCAAAGCAGAGTTGAGCTGTGAGAAACTCATCTTCAAATAAGGATTTGATCACTTCCATGTATTCATTATTATTGGTTCTGGGTCAATTTTTTAGAGAAAGTCTAAGTGCATTGTTAATTACAAACTTGGGGACCATGTATTCCATAGCCAGAGTGTTAAGATTCTCACATACATATTCTTCAAAGGGCATTTCACCCTTCTATGCTTCCTTGTTTCCAAATGATGAGCTATATGCAAAGCCTTTCTGTTGAGCATTGTCTTTTCTTTTAGGAGGACTTGCATGTTTCAAAGGGATATTTCTAAGGTTCAACCCCACAGCAACCTTATGTGTGAAGCCTGCCTTTGATAATCCACATGCTGAGCTTTTTTTCAGGCAGAGCTGATGCTGAGCAAGTATAGAATGATTTCCCAAGAGAGGTGAATGCTTGTTGTTTTGTTGGTTTGGCTAGCTGTGGTAGCTGGGGTTTTGCTCAACTGAGGTGGTTGGGATTTGGTTTTTGCCTTGGGGTGTTAGTAAGGTGGCCCCTTGCTAGTGCTTTGTAAGGATATAGAAGTTGTATACCCTGAAATAAATGTGCTGAGGTAGTATTAAAATCCCAATATCAACTGGAGTGAGAATCCAGCTGGTTAACTTTACCTAGAAGAGGGAATTTTCTATCTCTCTATGACTTTAAAGTAGCTTTAAGGAGGTTTTAGAGTTGCTTGGCAAGTATAAAAAGCCCAGAAACATATTTAGGGTGGCTTTTCAGAGAGACAGCTGCAGAACTTAATGATTTAGAGGTTTCTGAAATCAAAGTTGGTTACTTTGCGCCTGAAAGCTCAAGCTAACCACTTGGGTGAGTAAAAACAATTGTAATGTAAGATAAATGTTTTTTCTGTGACCTAAAGTGTAGGTTGCTAATGAGGGTTAAATATAGGTTGATTCACTTGTGAAGACTTATTGTCTGAGTCTGAGGTGTTGACTAATGGGGAATATTGAAATGAATTAAGAATAAAAGTCATCTGTAAGGGATTGATAAGGTGTTCAATAGCTATGCTAGGCTATTAGGTTAAGATTGAATTAATTTGGGAAAAATTTCCATCATCTCTACAAATTGATTTTCAGGGATAGTAGTAGGTGGATTTTTTGCTTTGATTTTGTTGCAGCAGCAGAATAAAGGAGGAATGTTCAAAAAATTGCAGTAAATAGGATTTCTTAGTGATTTTCTATGGTAGATTAAGGTATTTTGCTATGGAATCAGGATACAAAGCCGGTTTGATGGAAAGCTTTTCCTAGATTTTACTAGAAGAGTGAAGATATTGGCAAAACTTTGAAGAGAATTAAGAAGAGCAATTTAAATAGTATTCTACTATTTAAATTTATTCAGGTTGAATAAAAGGAAGACTGGTGCTGAAACAGGGAAACAGTTAACACTTTGAGAAATTTGAGCAGTGGAAATTGATTTCCTAGTTGGCTGTGGTGGATAATCAGAAATGATGTAGTTTTCAACTCTGCAATCATTGTTTGATTTGAGCGCATGTTTCCTGATGAATATGATTATTTGGGAGCCAAAATCTTAAATTTTAAGCAGGAAAACAGTGAATCGATACTTTAAGATTTTGAGAAGTAGGTAAGCCTATTTTATTATAGGAAAAAGGGAGTGCCAATAGTTTAAGCTTTTAAAGTGTCAAGGAGCTGGATGTACAGGTATTCTGGTCATTGCCAACACACTTAACATCCAGTCATTGCCTGGTTTGGTGCCAATCCAATATACTGTTCTACATACCGAGAAAGGCAACAAACCAATATCACATAACTTGTCCAAGTATCCGGTGACTTGAACCCATTCTGTGCATGATCATCCTTATCTTTGATCTAACTTATATTCCCGCCACAGCACAAGCTATATAAGCCTAAAGTATTATCCAATAAAATATAATTCTCTTTCTTCTTAATTCCATATTTGAAGCTTCCCCAAAAGTTGCTCCTCATCAAAAGAAAGCCATTTTGAAGGCGTAAAGGTTGGAAAAAAGGCGTTATAAGTAGGAGGCTGGTTGGAAAGTTGAAGAGGTCTTTTGGAAATTGCTTGGTTGCAATTGGGATCTTTTTTGGGTGCTTGATCTGTATTTTGATGAGCACACATCTATTTGGTTTTTAATAACCAGATTCTTCTAAAGCATTAAGAAGCCATTTCTGAAGGAGTAGCTGGTCAAAAAAATTCCAAAACAGTGGCAAATAAGAAGGTTTCTAAGGGGATCTTCCTTCTGTTAATAAATAATATCTCAACCCCTATTCTCCCTTTTTTGAAAGAGAAATTTACTAGTGATAGTGTTTATGGAGCTGGTCAAGAGAATCAGAAGAGGAAGAAATTTAGTCTGTTCACTCATAGAAAACTTCTGGTTGAGGAATGAGTAAAGAGGTGCAAACAACCTTGAGATCCAGGGTATTATTGTACTGAAGATTATCATGTAAACGTTCCCCTAGATGATGAAGCTGCTTTGATAGCCCATGAATTGCTTTGAATTATCTTCCCCTAGTTATTAATTAGCCAGTGATGAATAGGGGACATGATGAGTCTCTTTTAGAGCTTTCATATCATTCACTTTTGTCTTTTCCATAGAACAAATATCCCTGAGTATGTCACCCCAACCCAGCCAACTCCTGGATTTGACCCAGGAAACACCTTGGTGGCTTTCTAGGAGAAGGAGTGCCACACTGTCTTCATCCATCTTTCTAAGTCTCTAGGGTCAATGTTCTTGCCATGATAGCAAGCAGCAGTTTTAATCCTCACATCAATTGCTGTTCATTTCAGTGCATCCACAGCATCCATTTTGTGGGATAGTTATTTAATTGCTACATCTGGAGCAAAGCACTCACAGAAAAAGGGTGCAATATTTGGAAAAACAAACACCTTTTGAGGCACACCAGTTATGCAAGTCAATTAATGTACATTGCTCTTGTTGAAAATTACGGCTGCTTTGGCATCCAAATTGTTATCAATCCACTTGACAGCTTCTTCTGAAGTGTGTAACTAGAGAAGAATTCAAAGACAATGTTGTTAGATGCTGACACCTGCATCCACTTTTTGATGTCCTTCACTATAAAGCCTTCTGCTTTCCCCTTCTTAGCCATAGTTAGAGTTACCTGGCTTGCTAGAAGCATCTCTGTTTTATCAAGGGGAAACTCCATATTGGTCCATCCCATTGAGGACTCTGTGTTAAAGGCATTTACAAATCAGGGCACTGCTTTAGTAAAGCTGAACCCTGCTTCCTTTCATGCTTTCCAATCACCAGGTGTAAACTCACCCATGTTCAGGGAAGCAGCCTGGCTATGGATGTTTGTATTTACTCCCAGAATGGCCCATTCAAGAGCCTCCTCCAGTGGGATCTGTTGACTTTTCCAATAGTGCATGGCTATAGCATAGTATCCAGAATTCTTTCATCTGCACGCTTGATTCAAGGCAATTGACAAAAAAAGGCCCCACTCCATATAAGTCTTAGGAGTCCATCCTTTGTTTACCAGGTGAACTGCTTGTGCACAATCCAGACCCTTGGCTCTTCATTCCTGGGCCTCTATAGGAGAGAGACTAATACATACTTAACTTGTGCAAGTATGAGGCTGACATCCATATTTTGCCTATTCATGTGCATTCTCAAGGGGGATATCTGGCTTGGCCCATTCCCATGTAGTACTGTTCAGAGAAATAGCAATGTATATCTTAGCTTTGTTGGGAGACAATCCAGTATCCATAATAGCCTTTGCATGTTTACCAGGTAATTCTGATTTGATGAGCTCCACTATTTCATCTGTTGGGTACTTATTCACCAACCAGGGCTCCACTCAATAAAAAGGATACAAAAACACACAATATATGCAATGAAATTAGTATTTTAATCTGTTTTAAGCCACATGGCAGTGTTATTTCAATTTATCCTGGGTCTTCAAAGAATATTAGCTGTCTCTATGTCTGCTCCTGTGTTATACTATCTGCTTGCTGTATCAACAGAAAATCTGAATTTTACCATAACTTGGTCTGTTGTAGGGGCATCCCAAGCGCTTTTCTTTGAACAATGTCCCAAAGATAGACAAAATCATCTTCTCATGCTTGGGAAACTGCTTTTGTTACTCTATATTTTTCTAGAAGGGCACAAAATAGCTTCTGGTAAAGCATCACTTTCTCCACTTGCTTTGTGCTTAGATTCCTATGCAAAGTGACCAAACCTTCAAGCTTGGCTTGATCAATCCAATCAGAAGTATCTATTTCACTTTTTGATGGACTATAAAGTTCAGATCCTCCTGGAACTCCCCTGATTGATGGACTATAAAGTTCAGATCCTCCTGGAACTCCCTGATTGATGGACTATAAAGTTCAGATCCTCCTGGAACTCCCCTGATTGATGTCCTGCTTCAATTTCCACCCCACTTTTTGTTTTCAGCAAGGTGATCCTCCCAGATGTCCAGGTGGTCCTCTCAGGACCCGCTTTTGGGTGAATGTGGTTTGGTGCTACTGCTTTGCCCCCTCTTTCTTTGGCTCCCTGCCAGAGTTGACACTCACTGTTTTGCTTTTTGGCTAAAGTGTGTGTAAATACCTTTGTGCTGGTTGTTTTGTAATCAGCTTTATGTTTCAAATATAAATTTAAAGGCAATGCTTGGCGGTTGGAGATTCCTTTGTGGATGTGGATCATGAAAATCATAGGGCTGTTGAAGATCTGGACCCTTATGGAACTTGATTATTTGGTCCTAGTATATTATCTGGATTGGATGTTGGTGCCACCTTTTACTTGGTGATCAAGCCATTTCTTGGGGAAATGGTTTCTTAAGAGCAAGTAATCAAATATGTTGCAATACTGACACTGTTCTTTAAATTTTGGGTGGGGACACAGGGAACCTGAAATGTTCCACTGCTAACAGGATCAATTTGTATCAAAGCTTGCTATTGTCAGGATTCAGCTTAAATTGCAATCCTGTCTGGATGGCATTGTAAGGTCTCATGTTCTGGGGAAGATGATTATAAACTAAAGCCTTTAACCAATTAATGTTTATATTGGTCAAATACAAAAAGGTAGGCAAAGTTTGCAATAGCAACTGAACTAAGGCTCCTAAGAGCTTATACAAAGTAAAATAAGGACTAAGACAATTTATTAACCCTAGGAAAATAAAATAGAGACCAGTCTTAATGACTGATAATTTAGTTAAAAAGTCAATTTATAAGTCTGGAAAAGGGTCTGCACTAGCAGGAGGATTAAAACTATCAACAGTTAAATTGTGAGTGTTACTGTAAAAACTGCCTAACTGGTGAAGAAGAAAATCAAAAGGAATCATGAGCTAAGATTGAAATAAGATAAAGAATAGAAAGAGAAAACACAAGCCACAAAACCTAACAAGTACCTTTTTGGGGTGCAAGTCAAACAATCTCAACTTAAGTTAAGACTGAGTAAAACTCAGACTTTTATTCAAGTCTTGGTTTTGAGGTAAAGTAAAGGGTGTGGAGACTAACCAAGGATAGTTAATTGGTTTAAAGGCAATAAAAACAACCACAAGCACATGTTTACAGTTATCTTAACTTAAAAAGGTTAAAGAAAGGTAAAGGGAAGAACAAGGAAGCCAGTGGTTAATTGTTTGCTTAAACCAAGAAGAGCAGAGGCAGAAGAACGGGAAAACCTGGTTCAAGGCTGCTGGCGTAAGCAGGAGGGGAAGCAGAACAAAAGCAAAAGGTAATTGAACTTGGACTGAATTAAACTAACCCAGTGCATAGGTACCGGGTTTGAAACTTGTTTTTGAAGGAAAGTAAGTTTGAAATTGAAACTACCTGTTAATCTTTAGGTTAATTAACCCAAAAAATAAGGAAAATGGAGAGGGTGCTTGGGAATTAAAAAAATTGTTGAAAATCCTAACCAAAGGATAATAAAAAAGAATCAATTGTAGTAGAGTGAATAATAGCAGCAGGAATAAAATTGAAGGAGAATCCTGACAGTACCCCCTTAGCTACTAGTATGAAGATCCTGGTAGGCTTTAAGTAATTGTTGGCAGTGGGCCAGGTTTCCTTTGGGTTCCCAAGTGGAGTCCTCAAGCTCATAACCTTTCCATAGGATAAGGTATTTGGTGCCAGACTGGAGGGTGCAATGAGAAAGAATTTCCTGTACCTCGTATTCTTCAGATCCTTTGAGGTGAAGAGGAGGGGGTGGAGCCTTTGATTGGTGACTAGGAGGAGATTGTCTTAGTTTCAGAAGGAGTGAACAATGGAAAAAATTGTGGATACGGAAAGGCTCAGGAAGAAATAGTCTGAAGGCAGTAGTTCCAATCTTTTCCATTACTTGGAAAGGTCCAATGAAGCAGGGACAAAATTTGCAAGAGGCAACAATAACCGGGAGATTCTTAGTTGAGAGGAGTACTAAATTGCTAGGCTGAATCTTGTTGCCTGGAATTCTTTTCTTGTTGTAGTGCTTCTTATAGTCTAAGATGGCAGAATGGAGGTGGGCAACAAGTTGGGTCTGTGTTTCCTTGATTGTGGTGGCAAGTTTGGCTGCGGACTGTGAGTGGAAGTATCCCTGCAGGTCAGGGAGGAAGGAAGGCGTGTAACCAAGGTTTGCTTGAAATGGAGTCATGCCAATTGATCTGTGGTATGCTGAGTTATAGGAGTATTGGGCAATGGGGAGAAGGTCATATCAATTGTCTTGCTTCTTGTTGATGAAACAAGGTAGATATTGTTCCACAGTCTGATTTGTTCTTTCAGTCTTTCCATCAGTCTGTGGGTGATATGCAGTGCTGTAAAGAGAGTTTACCCCAAGAGAGGTCATGAGATCTTGCCAGAATGCAGAGGTGAAATGGGGACCACAGTCAGAGACTATGTCATAAGGGACTCTATGATGGGGGAATATATACTTGACAAATAGCTCAGCGGTTTGTTTGGTGGTGACAGTTGTGTGGCAGAGGCAGAAAGAGGCTTCCTTGGAGAAGCGGTTGTTCACTACTAAGATTGTGTTGTAGCCTGCAGACAAGGGTAGCTGGGTGATGTAATCCATAGAGAGGCTTTGCCAGGGGCCTTCAGGAATTGAAAGAGGACAGAGAAGACCAGATGGCTTGGATGTGTGATTCTTGTTTCTGAGACATACTAGGCAGCTGGCAACATATTCCTTGGTGGTCTTTGCCATCTGTGGCCACCAGTAGTGTGACTTTATAAGGGATAAGGTTCTCTTATAACCTAAGTGTCTGGTGGGCAGGGAGTTGTGGAATCTAATTGTGATTTGCAACTGTAAGTCCTTATTGGGTACCATAACCAGTTTGCAGAAGAGAAGCAGGTTGTTCTCAAGTGAATGCTTCAAGGGGGCATTGCTTTGGATAGCAGGTCCTGGATGATCTTGTTGGAGGCATGGTCTTCTGATTAGGCCTTCTGGATGGAATAGGTGTCTTGGAAGTTGAATAGGGTTTACAAGATCTGGTTGATGAAGACATATGCAGGGAGGACTGCTTTGGTGTTGAGACGTTTGTATTCAGGGTTGGAGTCAGCAGTGGTAGGGTGGCAGGTCAGGGAGGACATTGAGGGATCCCTTCTTGTAAGTGATAAAGAACAAGAAGTTGGTAATTTTGATCACCCATTGAGCATTTTGTTGATATATGTGACGGGCTTGAGTGAAGAAAAGTAAGTTCTTGTGGTCTGTGAAGATGCTAACAGGGTCTGAGGTTCCTTTGAGGTAATGGTGCCAATGCTTGAGAGACTTGATAATTGCAAGAAGTTCCTTGTTGTTGTGGACAGGGTAGTTCTTCTCAGAAGGAAGGTGCTTCTGGCTGTAGTAAGCTACAGGGTGGAGCATATCATCCCCCCATGCTGAAGAAGGACGGCACCAACAGCATAGTCACTGGTGTTGGTCTTCTGGAAGAAGGGTTTGTTGCTATCAGGCATGAGCAAGACTGGGGGAGTGGCAAACAGGTGGAAGATCCTCTCAAAGGAGTCCTGTGCTTCAGCAGACCATTTGAACTCAACCTTGGTGTAGGTTAGATTTGTGAGTGCAAGGACAATGCTGCTGAATCTGGAGACAAACTTGCGGCAGTAATTAGCAAGGCCAAGAAAACCATGGAGTTCTTTGCAGTTCTTTGGTACCAGCCAAGAGAGGATGGCATCAAGTTTACTCGGAGCAATGGAAAATCCTTCCTTGGTTACAATATATCCAAGGAATTCTACGCTTGTCTGGAAGAAGCAACACTCAGAGAGCTTGTAGTAAAGATGGTACTCTTGGAGCCTAGCCATGACTTTTCTCAGGTGATCAATGTAGCTGGAATTATTCTTAGAGCAGATTAAGAAGCAACAGTGGCAAAATCAACTGTAGGGATGTAAAAGTGAGAATTCAAAAGTGAGAATCTAAAAGTGGCCAAGTCAACAATTTTAAAATTTTAAAATTAAATTAAAACAGCTCATCTGAAATTAAAATTTATTATGGTCATATAAAATACTTTTTATTCATTCTCTCAACTAAAAAAGTCAAGAAAAAGTAATTACTTTATTATAAAAAGCCATTTTGAAACTTTAAAAAGTGTCAACATGGCCACTTTTAGATTCTCAATTTTGAATTATCACTTTTACATCCCTACAGTCAATTTTGCCACTGTTGTCAATTAAGATATTTTCAAGATACACCACCACAAACTTGTTCAGGAAGGGAAGGAGGACCTTGTTCATGAGGGCTTGGAACGTTGAAGATGCATTGAAGAGGCCAAATGGCATAACCTTGTACTTGTAAAGGCCAAAGGGGGTGCAGAAAGCAGTCTTCTATTTGTGTCCCTTGGCAACACAGATCTGGTTGAAAGCTGCACAGAGATCAACCTTGGAAAATATTTGACTGCCCAAGAGGCAGTCTGTGAGGGCTTCAGTGGATGGAATGAGACAACAATATTTGATTGTGACAGCATTCAGGGCACAATAGTCAATGTATGGTCTTTTGGAACCATCAGACTTGGCAACAAAGAAGATAGGAGAGGAGCAGGGCAATGTAGAGCAAGTAATGAAGCCCTTACTGAGCTTTTTGTTAATGTATTCCAAGAGCAACTTATTGTTGGCATCAGATAACAGAATGATTCTTCCCCAGGGTGGGTTTTCTCCTTCAGTCAAGTTGATCTGGATGTTGTATGGTCTGTGGGGAGGTAGATCACAGTATTGCATGTTGCTGAATACCTCTTCATAGTTGCTTATGCAGAGAGGGATTCCATTGTTGGCCAGGGCTGTCTCTGATGAAGGTAGGATAGTGCATGAGTTTAGTATCTTGAAGTTCCAAAAGCTATTGGGGAGCTGTTGTTTTCTTAAGAGGTCTAGGGAGCAGGGATGTCATGTGCGTAGAAATCAACCTTGCGCTCTTGACATCTGACAATGAGGCCAACCTCCTCACACCAATTTATGCCAAGGTAAACAGGGAAGTTTAGTGAGTTGGAGCTGACAAACTGGGAGTGAAAAGCAGACTTCCCCAGGCGGAACAGAATGGGAGGCTTTATCTCAAAGGCTGTCACAGGCATATTGTTGGGGCCATGGGCGTCAATCTTTGAACCAGGTGTGAGCTTCAGAGCTTTGGCTAGTCTGGAGTCAATGTAGTTTACGTCGGCACCTGTATCCAACAAGGCAAAAGTCTCAATGTTGGAGACAGGATCATTAATCACAATCCAGATGAAGGGCAGAGAAGACTTTTCAGGGGTTTGGATGTTATTGATCTGGGTATGGTTGAGAGTGCCTGTGGAATCTGATGTTGTTTTATCCAGATTGGGCTCTAGTTTGGGGTTTAGGTGGGGGATTAGTCTGGGATCTGGGCAGTTTGCCACCAAATGTTCACCCTGTCCACAGTAAGAGCACAGCTTGTTCAGTTGTCTGTAAAGAGCTTCAGCGGCAGTTAGACAATAACCACCACCCTCATTTGGTTTGTAGGCAGAGGCTGGTGAAGTGTTGGATGGGCTTACAGTAGAAAAGAGCGCAAGGTGGTTGTCAGTCGTGTGGTAGGCTGGTTGATGGTTGGGACTGGTCAAGGCTGAAGTGGCTTTGATATAGTTCTGAACTTCTTTCCCCACTTGGAGACTGTCTTCATGAGTGGTTCCAACTCTTCAGGAAGGTTGTGGTGGATAAGAAATGCCTTGAGATAAGGGTATAAGCCAAGTATATAAAAGTCACAAGCTTTGGAGTGAGTAGCATTTAATTGAGATTGTATTTCACAGAAGCGCTTGTTGTAATCAGTCAAGGGCCCAGTTCCTTGGGTGAAGTTTGAGAAGCGCATGTTTGGGGTGGCGGCAGACTCCTCCTCAGTTCCTTCTTTGGCAGCGTGTGCAAGCAGTTTGGATACAAATCAGTTGTAGCTCTCAAGGATGGAAGGATCACAAACAGATGACTCACAGAACCAACTGTAAATAGGGCCCTTGAGTTGCTTTGCAAGGTAGATAATCTTTTGAGAGTCTGAGTTGAACTCCAAAGGATATGCTAAGAAGTGGGCTTGTGTGAAAGCTAATAAATTGAAAGTGCTATCTGAAGAATTATATAATTGCTTAAACTTAGAAATTTTATTGAGTATAACATTCTGACTATGGAAAGTGGAAATGTTCTCTGTGTTATCCTTATCAATGGGTGGTGTCGTGAAGTGATTGGTTGTAAACTAGCCGTCACTATACTCATGAAATTGATCCATTAAGCTTGGGGTATAACAGAACAATGGTACTCTTGCTCTGGATGATAACAAGGTCAAATGATCAACTATGTTGTATCCTGAGTTCATATTAACTAATGATCAGCCAATTGTTAGTTTAATAGTGGGCT
>QTSX02005983.1:13336-75438 GCA_014839935.2 Entomophthora muscae | reverse complement strand
TTTAGTTATTAATTTCCTTAGCATAGATGAAGGTATGTTGCTGATGAGAGCTGGATACAAAGTTTTTTGGTGGGATGTTTTCCTTGGAGTTTACAATATTTGTAAATATATGGGGAAAACGTTGAAGAGGCTCAAAAATAACAGTTTAATTAGTATTCTATTATTTAAATGGGTTTAGGTTGAATGCTGGGAAGACTTTGGTGACCGTAATAATGGACCGTTAACGCTTTGGTGCGCAAAGAGTTGTCAATTTGAGCTGTTTGAGCCTGTGGATTTTTTATAGGACCTGGTGGAACTTCAGAAATGGTCTATTTCTGCGCTCTGCATTAATTGGTTGAGTTCTGGAAGGTTTCCTGATGAAAATAATTGGTTGGAAGCCAAAAGCTTAAAGTATAAGCAAGGAAATAATGAATTAATACTTTAAGCTTTTGAGAAAGTAAGTATGTAAGCTTAATTTATTATAGGAAAAGTGAGTGGCAATGGTTTAAGCTTCTGAAGAAAGCCATTTTAAAGGCAGAACTGTTGGGAAAAGGACACTATAAGAAGGTAGCTAGCTGGAAAGTTACAGGGTCTTTTGGAGGTCTTTCTGGGTCTTTGACAGGGTCTTTCTGAGGCCTTTTGAGTTTCTGCCGAGAGGTTTTTGGAGGCCTTTTAATCACCAGCAGGAGCTTGATTGGACTGAAAAGTGGAATAACAAGGCCACCAGAGCTATAAAGAGAGCTGAAGCCCACAATAACAGAGCAGGAGCCCAATAATAAGAAGCTGGATCCTAATTGCAGCGCAGAAGTCCAAGACTAAGGTGGAGGAGTCCAAGTTTAGGTGCAGGAGTCCAAGTCTAATGAGCAGAAGTCCAAGACTAAGAAGCAGGAGTCCAAGAACAAGTACAAGGAGTCCAAGATATTGTTGGAGGACTCCAATTATTGGCAAATCCATATTGTTTCCTTGACCCCCCAGGCCATATACCAGAAGGTTTCTAAGGGGATCTTCCTTTTGAGAGTGAACAAAAGCCCATTTTGACTTCTATACATATTTCTGAGATACATTTTCCCTTACTAGAGAATGACAATCCCTTCCAGCCTGTCCCTGGCTACAATCAATACACATTTTGGGGACTGGTGGGCAGGAACCCCACAGTTGCCCATTCCCGCTGCTCCATCTCAGCACTAAGTACAACTGTGTACACAGCGTTTTGTGTGGACCACTCCTCCAGCATGGCCTTGAGCTCTGTCTGGTAGGCATACCCATCTGCAGTGTTCAATATTGCCAAGTAATAATTGACGCCCAATGGGGAAACTGCCAATAAAACCCCAACAAAACAATATAAGATTGGGCCGTGCTTGTACACGTCAGACTGGATATGCTTCTCTCCATAGTCTTGGATACTTGCAGAAATCTTAGCGTAAGATAGGAAGATGACATCATTACGGGCCCTCATTGCCATCCCTTTAATAAAATTGATGATGGTTGAATTGTATGGGTTGGTATCCACCAAACTGGGGCCACCAAGAACCTGATTGGATAGGATTCTGGCGGCAACCACAGCTCTGTGCATCCACAAATTCACCATTCTTTTGTTGGTGAAGATGCTGTGGAGTCCCAGCTGGAAACGTACCTGGACCAGGGGCATCTGCGGGTCACATTCCATAATGGCCATCATAAAGGGATGGGCTGTGTCACCTTTGGTTGAAGTACAGGCACCAGTTGAGGTCTTCTTGGTAGGGGGCCACAGTTGGCATGGGCTTGTAGGGTTGCAGCCACAGTGGACTTTGCAAAACCCATTGCGGCCGCAATTTCCCTGAGGGACATAAGCATCCCTTGATTTTCAATCATTTAAAGAACAATCTCCAGAGTGATTAATTTTCTTCTGTGCGTTGCAGGCTGATTGGCTGAAGGCAGGGTGTGTCTGCCTTGAGAACTAGACAGTGTTATCTGATTGGCTGTTTCTGGATTCTGGCTTCCATTGGTGGCCCCATGGCTCACTTGGTCAATTACAGATGCTAGTGTTGCTATATGATTTGGGTTAGCAGCTTCCTGTGCGTGATGAGCAAACAGGGCCATGCTTGAGGACGCAAGAGAAAGAACACACTCCTGGGTAGTGCTTGCAGAGGGGCATGTGGGTTGGGAGTGGCCATAGAGGGAGGCTTCACTATTAGAAGACCCATTGTAGCCCTGCATGATTTTGTCAAGGCCAGGGAACAGCTTGTTGACTTGGTTGGTGTTTTAAGAAGACATAATAAAAATTTTATTATAATTTTAAACTCAAGAAGAGGAATGTATATTTTAGTCAATTTTATTGTTATATATGTTAATTTTGTGAATATTATGATCTAAATTTTAGCCGTCCTAAAATGGAATAGGGTGATTTTTGAGAATGCCTATGATTCCTAAAAGAATCAGCACAAATCCACTCTAATCCTTTGGCATCCTTTTTGAGACCCCCATAAATTATATTTATTTAAAATTCCTTGCAATTATGATTTGAAACTTGGTTCTTAGATTTGACAATCCCGTGATTTCAGATTCATTAATTTTTGCATGATGTCTATGATTTGTTTGACATACAGGAAATCTCAAATTGTACATAAAAATCCTGCATTTCTTATTCATGTATCCTGCATTTATTTGTTGTGTTTTGTCTTTTGTTAGTTGAGTTATCTGCTCAAGAGATTCAAAATTTGCCAATTTAAATAAATCAAAAAAAGTCAAATTAAATGGTTGATTTTATTAAATATGTTAATTTTCACTCAGCTGAGTTGCCCGCAAAAGTGATTCAAAATTTGGACCAAGGATTTGACAATCCTGCATTTTTACGTTCAGGTTCTGAATTTACAGTAGTATCTCATTTGGAAATTTCACAAAATGGTATCTAAAGCTGTGTTGGTGATTAATCATTAACTCCATGTGGATTTGGGTGGTAATTTCCCACCACTTGGAGACAGTTTCTTACTATTTGGAAATTTATGTCATAGATAGTTCCAGGTTAAATTGCTGGCTGATATTTTTGGTACATACAGGGAAGTTTCCTATTGTTTAACTCCTAATAGTTAATTTCTCCTAAATTCTCAAATAAAACCGAAACTTATCTGCTTGATTTTAACTTTTTCACAATGCATCTGGTAGTTGGCTTGCTTGGTTCATCCCTTACAATTTGATACTCAATCAAATTGTAACAGAAAGATGGGGTTCCATGCCAAGTACCACTCCCTCCAGCTTGCCCAAATTTTTGGCAATGCCTCCCAAAGTTGGGGTCTTCACTGTGGAAATCAAAACCCCAGTGTCTCCTTTGTAAATTTTACAAAATAATATTAGAAGTCACACTGGTGGTTAATCATTAATTCTATGTGGATTTGGGTGTTTATCTCACATTGCTTAGACACAGCTTCATACTATCCTTCTATTTCTGTCACACAAGGATTACCAAAGAGACATCAAGAGGCTTTATTCCAACCAATTGCGCCCCTGCCACACCATACTGGCTCAGAAAATCTTTGTACACAACTCCCCAGATCTCTCACAAATTCTGATCTTGTCACAGACAACAAACAGGGGGCAAGGAAGATGTTGCAACCAAGATTACTCCCCTGTCTGCTAATCTATCTCAAAATACACATGAGGTGCTTGTAAAGGTGCCCCATAACATATCTAACAGTATGAAGGATCCTGTGGCCAAATCAAATTATGGGCACTATCTTTAAATTAGGAGTGTTCTAATTTGGGTAGCTGCTCTTCTCCTCAAGTTATTCCTCACCCAAACCTTATTCAGAACTTGCCACATTGCCACCCCCTGGTGCACTTGTGGCTCCCTGATATGGTATACTAGTTATGATATTCCCCAATAAACATCATCTTATTCCTATTTCTTGTCCTTTCTATTGGACTGTTGTCTTTCTCAAACAAAAAATGAACTATAATTGGTTCAGTTTCAACAATATAATGAATACTAGATCAAAATGTCTTACATTGAAATTCAAATGTTAAGGTTTGGTGGTATTGCTATGTAGTCATTAAAATAGCATACCCCACTTTCAGCTTCTGGTTTATAGGGTTCTTATATAAAAAGTAGCCATTTTTGATTTTTTATGAACCCTTTTAGTTCTATCCAACTAATTTCCATTTCTTTTCCCAAGATTTTATGCCAAATTTAGATATTTAGTGCAATATTTTTATTATCTATGTACCTGATATTGTATCTTAGTTTAGTAAGTTCTTTACCATGCTTAGACACATCCTATTTTAACCCAAAAACCAATGGCTTTTGTTTATGGATTGGGTTGATAGAGTGTTTATTTTATATTATAAGTTTTAAAATATTACAGCCAAGTGTATTTTATCACTGATTTGTATAGAAGAAATATGTATACCTAAACTAAATAAACTGTTTTCCTTGTGTTTATATATTTTTTACTGTATCTAGATTAATTTCTTTTGTAGTTCAAATAATTTGTTGTACAACAGATTTCACAACTTAAAATATAAACAAAATTGTGTCAGCCTTAATCAAAATCCACTCAGGTAAGAATGAACTCAGCTGATCTTAAAGCAAGATTACAAATCAATGAATTTGTATTGCTAAACAATATATCTGAGTTCACTTCTTTTTGATTTTAAGCTTGGTTGAAATTTTAATCATCTGAGTGGATTTCACTTAAATCTGAGTTGCTTTCATTTATCCTCACAGCTGTGAAAACTACTATGTTGTTCAGTTTTTCTCCCAGCAATGCCCCAAATCCCTGGTAATTGAGTACATATTTCACACTAATACTTGTAGTTTGTTCAAGTTTGAGTTAATTTTATTTACAGACAACTTGTTTTGCTTGTCCTCCTGCTGTGAAAACTACTGTATGAAATTGCTTTTCAACAACTTGAATCTAAAATGGGGTCCCAATTTTTAAATAAAAATAAAATTAATTGAATGAATGTTTATGTAAAAGGGTGTGACTAAAGTGTTGGACTTTGATTACATCTATCCAAAGGTAAGCTTTAGTTTAGAATGCATATTTTATTGGGTAGAAGATGATTGCCATTGCTTAGTGTTACTAAGCACAGCTTGGGATATCCCAATTGGAATATCTTTTGATATAGATTTTATATAAAAGGTTGCACCAACAAGTGCTTAGCTGAAAGCTTGCTTGGGGGATCTTATATTGGGTCTGAGACTATGATTCCTTTGAAAGAGAGCACTTCAATGAAGTATGATCAAGCCTAGATTTAAATTTGTGTACAGAGATGGCCTGTTACAATTCAGCAATAAGCAATGAATAAAGGCTCCTGACTTGAGTGTATTATATAAATGCTAAGCTAATTGCATATTTTGAATTGGGTAAATGACATGCATAAGCTAATACTAGTAAGTATTCAGAATAGCAATGTGAACTGCTGCGCTTGCAATGGGGCAAAATTCTACTTTAAGTCATGTCTGAATTGAATCAGGCCTAAGGAGCTAGTATTTGGAATAATTGCAAACAAATGGGACAGTAATCCAAGCATATGGGTTATTATTTTTCTTGTTATGCCTAGGCGCCAGATTGATTATTTTATAACTTAATCACATTATTCATATTCTGATTATTCAGAAAGCTTAAAATACAATCAATCCCAAAACTTTAATTGATCTTGGGCTTAGATGATTTTTTTAAAAATAAGTCATCAATTTTAGAATTGAAAATTACAACTTATAGTATTACTGAAAAGATCTTAAGTGCCACTACAAACTACAAACCAAAAAAAATTATGATAAGTTGCATGGGAGAGTAATAGCAGCCCCAAAGCTAGAAATGCTATTATTCAATCTTTGGCTCATCATAAATATTCTTAGTTTTTTTTCAGAAAAAAAGGATGTTGTTTTTGAAAGACTGATAACTCTATTTAAAATACACCCTCTAGTAAGTTGCCCTACTTCATGAACTTGCCCCAATACATCACTAGCATCTTCTAATATTTTTATTTCTCTGGTACTTTAGATTCAGAACCTAAAGGTAAAAATGCGGGATTGTCAAATTCTTTTGCGTGAACTCACCAACTTACTGTAATAATTTTCATCCTTTTATATAAAAAAGTAAGTTGTTCTGGGATAAAAATTAATCCATTAAGTTGGTAAGTTCATACAAAAGAATTTGACAATCCCGCATTTTTACCTTTAGGTTCTGAATTTAAAGTATCATCACGTAATTTCAAATGATAAATTTATCTCAGAATATTCTGATAAACTTTCAAATGTTAGAGGTGAAGTATATAAATTCCTATCTTTCATTAAATATGAAAAATTAATACGCAAATTTTTAACTTTAAGCTCTCTTTTTATAGGCCTAACTTTTCTTTCATAAATATAAAAGAATGACTTTTGAGAAATGTTTGAGCTTGATAGTACTGATTTATATAACTTTTTCTTTTTTCTTCTTGCTCAAAAATATTTTTAAGATCATTAATATTTTTAATATAAAGCTCATTTTCTTTTTCCTTTAAAATTTTTGATATTACACCAAAGTGACCATCAACAATGCTTTTTTCATGATATTCAACAAA
Organism: Entomophthora muscae; assembly: GCA_014839935.2. Classification (NCBI taxonomy): domain Eukaryota; kingdom Fungi; phylum Entomophthoromycota; class Entomophthoromycetes; order Entomophthorales; family Entomophthoraceae; genus Entomophthora; species Entomophthora muscae. Next base: position 68,916 of record QTSX02005983.1, on the reverse strand, counting down.
AAAATTATTTTTATAGAACCCTTAATATATTTAGGTGTCTCTTTAAATAAGTAATATAAAAATTCATATGATCTAAAATGATTTTCATTATCAGTCCACACTTTTATATTTTTTATTTTTTAGATCTATCTAATTTAAGAAGACTAATTAAACATTCACCTGAAAATAAAGAATCATGTGATAATATTTGAGACAAAAAATCATGATATTCATATTTGATTTTATTGTTTTCTTTAAAAACTAATGCAAACCCTAATACTATAAATTCAGAACCTGAACATAAAAATGCAGGATTGTCAAATCCTTGGTCCAAATTTTGAATCACTTTTGCAGGATGGCCTTTTTTAATTAAAATTGATTTTTTTGAGTATTTATTTGAATATTTGAAAATGCAGGAACTCATAAACACTTTGCAAAGTTCAAGTCAAACTGCATATTTCTAATGGACAAAATAAATTAACTGGAATCAGATTTGAAGCGTTCAAATCCATCAACCATTTTCATTAAGTTTACTATGTTTTTTTAAAATTGCGGGATTGTCAAATCCAAGAACCAAATTTCAAATCACTTTTGAAGGCCACTATTAAACTCAGATATTAATTGCAGGAACTGGAATCCAAATTTAATGTACACTAAGCACACTAGGAAACACCAATCCAAATAAAGAAGCTCCACCACAACTAAAATCAAACTAAAAATTCAATCTCAATAACCATAATTAGACATAAAAAGTTATTAAACTTTAAAAACATCCAAAGCTAGAAATGATACAATATTATACACTTCAAATCACAGATATAGAAACTCTGCTACTATTCAAGGCTAAATCAAGAGAAAACAACTACCTACAAATAAACCAATAAATCCAAATAAATACATATTTAATCTAAAATATATTTTTATTTTATTTTTATGGACCATCATTTGCATTCCCAACCACTCCTGCACCAGCCTGCAGGGCAGCCTGTCCACAAGGGCGTCCCAGAGGGTCCAAGAACAGACCCAGAACCCAACTTGAGGGGAGTCATGCCAATACATAGGCCTCCCAAGGTGTCAGCGCCAGCCAACCACCTCCCGCATCCCAAGCCAGAACTACCAGCTTAAATTCCAGGCAGAAGCCACTTTTAAGGCCTGCTACCAAAGTCTCCTACACCAGGGTCACCAGGAACACTGAGGTTACTTACACCTTCACTGTTTACCCAGTTGTCACCTGGCCCTGCACTCTTGATCCAAGAGTTGCTACTTCCTGCCCCTGCGTCTTTGACTCCACCTACAAGCCATTGGCCACCACTGAGAAACCATCTGCACCTATTGTGTATTCAACCATTGATGGTGCCAGCACAACCAAGAGTGATCCCACCTTCTACACAGAGGTCCCTGTCCCCTGTGTTGAGCCTGGTAGCCAGGATGCTGTGGTACCTGCCAAGGGCCGGCGTCAGTTGACAGATAGTGAGTGTGAAGCTCCTCTCAACTGCTTGAACAGGGAGATGGTGGTTTGGGATATTGCGTCCCAATTTGGTGTCACAGCCAGACACATTGCCAACATCAACATCAAGTATGGCAACACCCGGAAAATTGCCAAATCCACAAAGGCTAAGCAGCAGCCCAAACTCCTTCAGCCCGTTAATATTGATGCAATCAAGCTGTGGGTAGCCAAGGGTTGCCACCTGGACACACTTGCTGTCCAATTAATGCTTGCCGCAGAGTTTGGGCTTTCTGTTTCCAAAACCCTTGTTTATAAAGCAATAATTGATTTGGGCTTCTTGTGGAAGGTGCTTGGAGTTTCTCTATACAATAGGAACAGTGAAAAGACCATTGAGGATTGAACATTTATGCCAAGACATATCTGGCACTAAAGGAGACTGGGAATGTCCAGTCCTTCTATATTGATGAATTGTTGTTTTCCTCCTCACTCAGGTCTAGGCATGGGTGGGTTGAGAAGGGGTCCAAGGACGGTGTAGCCCATTGTGCAGCTGTCTGTTCCCAGACCTATTCCATGGTTGCGCTTCTTAGTCCTTGCGGGTTATACCAGTATCAGATGATTAAAGGCTCCCATAACAGCAGGACATTTCTCAATTTTCTCCGAGCTATCAAGGAGTACCTTTGGATAAATTACAGCGGCACAACCAACAATGTTGTGTTTGATAATGTTGGGCTCCATAAAGTGGATCTGGTTGTGTCCAAATTCCCCCCATTGACAAAAACAGCCACACCTCCAGCCACCAACTTACCAATTATCCAATTGTCCAATGAGACTTCTCTTCCTCCCGCCATATTCCCCATTCCTGAATCCAATCAAGGAGGTGTTTGGTTGGATCAAGAATAAGGTGAAACAAGGCCTTCCTCAGGACACTGAGGATCTATTCAATATTCTTGAGATAAGCCAATTTGCAATGCCACCCAATGTGGTGGCAGCTTTCTATGAGCACTCAGAATCCTTCCTCCCAAAAGCCCTGGCCTCCAAGCCAATCAGATAAATGGGCGCTCTGGGTTTTATTTAGTTTTAACTTTATTTAGTTTGTTTTTATTAGGACTCAATAATTATTATTTATATATAATAATGTGACATTTGAATGTATTATAGACATTTAAGAATACATAGAAAAGGTAAGTAAAATTAATTATATTAGGTATGAGGACAAATATTTATATTATAATGCACTGAATACAATTATTGGCTTTTGCGCTAACAAATGAATAAATTAAAAAAAGATAGAAATAAATTAGTTTATTTAAATAATTGTGAATCCTTGTTGTTACTTTGGTTTTTTTAAGCCACAAATTGGACCTTCCATGATATCATCTGATCCTTGTTATTTCAGTGCCACTATATCCACACAACACAACCACCAATGATTTTCATGTATTGCTTACTAAAATAGTACTTAGGATGCAGGTCAAGTATATTGAATATGTTTACCAAATCACATTGTGAGAGAAAGGTAATTCAAGTTCTAAACAATCATTTGTTTAGAACAATAGTGGAGCAGGCCGCATGATGCAGATAAATTCAATTCTTGATATTTATCTATGTGATAAATAAACCTGTACTTGACAAGCTAATAAATAAAAACATTTTTAACTTATTTTTAATATTTGACGTGGTTGAAACTTTAAATAATGTCTTGTAATATATTTATATATATTAATATTATAATTTACATACTAAAATTTAAATTAAAAATTAAAAATTAAAAGTAAAATTATAATTATAAATTGTAAAAGTTAAATATTAAAGCTTAAATTTGAAATTTAACTATTTTTATTAAATTGTGATTTATTCTAATATCAAAATATTTGATATTAAAAATTTAATATTAACTTTTAGATACTAAATTTTTAATATTTAAATAATCACTATTTGAATTTTTATAGTAAAATTTTAATAGTAATATTTCAGTATTAAAAATTTTTGTATTAAAATATAAAAAGTAAAAAAAATAATTTGCAAGGGGAAAATATTTATTGGGGGATGCTAACTGCAAAGGGATGTGATTATTCCAGGGAATTTTACCCAAAATTAAATTTTTGGCTAATGCATCTAATTAGATCCACGTACTCTTCTGTATGTGGTGGACAACCCTGGATGTGATTGCTAGAGGGGTGGCGCCCTGTACCCCGGTGGTTGCTGATTGTTTGATAAAAGGAAGGCAGGTGAGTGAATCAATTAATAGGTTTTTTTTCAGGGGGCATGTAGTACCTGTACAACGTTGCCAATGCAAAGAAGTCATACAGGACGTGCTCAACTGTCCTATACCCCCGCGGTGTCTTCGGGCGGTTGAGGGCTACACGGTAAATATCCATTTGAATAGGTACATCCTCCAACTTTTGACATTGGTTTTTAATATGCAGTGGAGGAGGATTCTCAGGTATACCGCAACGTGGATTCTTTGCAAGGTATACTTTTCCAAGAACATGCATAATTTTTTGAATGTTTGAACTAACCTATTAATATAGGATGTTTGGTTGAACTTGAAGAGGGTTCCGGGGGGCGCCCAACTTGAATCAGCCCCCCAGGCCTCAGCAAACAATATTAATCAAGGTTTAAAATTATTCACAAGGACTGCATCCCCAAAATTATGTGATAGTGCCTTAAAAACTTCATTAAAAATTGCAGATTTCAAATAATCATTTCCTATTTGAAAAGTTGGTTTTTATAAAATTCTTTTCATATTTTTTGATGTTTGTGAAGGGGAATTGTTGAATGCTTTTGTATATGTATTCATCAAAGTTCAGTTTGATATTCCCACAAATTCCATTCATTTCTTTTATTTTGATATTTGATCCTAGTTCATATGCTTCACTTATCCATGGCAAGCACCCCACAGGTGGTGAATATTCCCTATCTTGAGCTTTAATATTGAAAAAATTATTCATACTCTGTTGAATTATTTTACAGTAGTTTTAAAAGCTATGGCAACAACCAAAAATACCTCAGATTTAAACAAAATGATTTCAGATTTAAACAAAATCCAAGTTGCGCAAGATTCAGGATTCAATTAATTTATAAAATTCCAGTTAATAAATGGACTGTCAAACAAAAAACAAAATTTCACTAGCCCATTATATGAAGTTATATCAAACATCAAGCAGTGTAGTTCAAACCACAAACAAAATGAACTGATGCAACAAGTGAAATGGATGGATGCTGTCCTGGAGTATATTATAATCCAATCAGGATTCATATGAGGCACCAACAGAAGAACTAAAGTGAAACAAAACTTGAGCAATCTAGAAGCGAGATTACACAAGCACAAAAATAAATGAACTCACACAAGATGTGTAGTATAAGCAGCCTAAAATAGAAAAATAACAGTTTAACAGCCAATCAACAGCTATCCAATTTAGGAACAGAGGCATTTTATCCATTTTCATGGCTCTAGATTTGTATGAAAAGGTTTTGAGAACCTTCCAAATATGGACTTGAGATTACAATAAAAATAAATCATTAAATTTTAAAATTTCTACTTTTAGTGATTTTATCCTAGGTTTTTTACAATGGTTTTTAACAGCAATATCTTTGACGGCGCCAGCAGCCAAGCCAGCAGCAGCCAGACCAGCTTCAATGGAGACAAGGCTCAGAACGTGGAGGCACCTGTTTACACCCAAGCCTTTGAGGCAGGTAACAAGGAAGCTGACCTGTACCTGACCACTGACCCCTATGGCTTTGACTTGTTCAGTAGTCACATAGTGTCTAGCTCTGCCCCTGCTCCCGTACCCACCCCCGCACAAGCTGCCTTCCAACCAACCAATCAGGATGGCAACCTTGATTTGGAAAAACTTCCTGCCACCAGCCAACCTGCCCCCCTATAGCCAATCAGGCTTCAGCTCCCCTGGCCCAGCGCCCCAAGCAACAAATCATCACTGCCCAAATTCTTCAGGAAATTGTGGCACTGAATTTACAGGGTCTGTCCTGGGAACAGATTGCCGCCCAGTTGCAATTCACCCAAGCTACTGTCATGCGGGAATTCAACAACCTGATGAACAGGGGGAATCTGATTGGGACAGCCAAGAAGCCCAAAGGCCCCAAGTCACAAATATCTGAGGCATACACAATCATGCTTGACCTCCTCCAGCGGGATCCCAAGCTTCCCTTGATCCAGGTCTGGAAGCAGCTTGCGCACCATAACATGTGGGTCTCTAAGCGCATGGTGCAGCTCTGGATGTATGGGAAGGTGGCTTTCATATGGGTTCTTACCAATTTTGCCAGCAACCAATGGGATGGCGCTGAGGATTCCCTATATGACACTGCCATCAAATCAACCCTGGTCCAATGCCTGACTAGTCTAACTGATGATGTCATGTTCATCTCCTATTACAAGCTATCAATAGCTTTTGATGATTTTGGCAAGCAAGGGAGAGCTGCCACTCAAAAAGGAAGGAAGAAGGTCAAGAAGGGGACGTTCATTGGTGCATTTCTGGCTGTTTCAGCCAAGGGTTTTGTCTACTATTGGGCAAACCCAGATTTCATTGATGGCTACTCATACAGCCACATCCTTGGTGGATTACTTGACTCCTGGGATGGCTCAAATTCCAAGTACCGGGTTTTCTTGAGCCACCAGATGGAGGGTAGCTCCACTGCCCTTGAGGCCATCCAGGGACGCGGGCACCAGGCCTCAGTCTACCCCGCCGGCCATGCAGACGTCCATCTGGCTGATGTTGTCTTCTTCAACATGGGATCCACATTGCGGGAGCGCTGCCCTCAGGCTTTCAACGACCTCTATCTTGGGGTCCTTGACCACAATTTTCTCTTTGGCTGCCAGATGGTGGCTGACTTGTTTGTGCAAATGGTTTTCCATGTGAACATGGGCAACCAATCATGTAAGGATAAGCGCCTTCCACCTCAGGCCACTTCCACTTACCAGCCCATCCAGCCAATGATTGATGAGGAATACAACAAGTGTTATATGGCAGCCATCACGCAAAATCCTCCTGCCTCCACCCCCGCCACCAACACCCCTAACCTGCAAGCCCAACCCACCCAATCCCAGACCCCCCAGGCCAGCACTGCCTCTATGTCTTCCTTCCTGCGTTATTCTGCCTCCTAGGCATCACTCTCCCCCGCCCCAATAAACCCCTGTCACCAAACATTTTCTATTTATATTATCTTTTTTTGAATTTCAATTGTTCATGTTCTCTTTGTTTATAGTTGGTTTTATTCTTTATGTTCAGCTTATTTCTATAAAATCATATATTTACTATGTTGTGTATCTAGATCCAGAACACAGTTATTTTTAGCACTTAAACATAGCCCCTTGTGAAAATATTAACAACAATTTGGTGATCAGCTAAATTTGAATTAGAAAATTATAGTGTTAACTGTTTTTAGATAAAGTTGTTACTGATCCAAATTCAAAACCTTAATGATAAACTTTAAGCCAATCAGGAGCCAAGTGATAAAGTGATTGTTGTGACATAAAGGGTCATTCAATAATTCTTTGATGCATGTGCACTAATTAATATTATTGGCTGGATGTTTTGCCATTGTACACCATTGCCGCTGTGGTAAGTTGTTGATGGACTAGTGCCCAATCAGCTGCTGGGTTAGCACTAGTCCATCAACAACTTGCCACAGCGGCAATGGTGTACAATGGCAAAACATCCAGCCAATCATATTAATTAGCGCACATGCATCAAAGAATTATTGAATGACCCTTTATGTCACAACAATCACTTTATCACTTGGCTCCTTATTGGCTTAAATTTTATCATTAAGGTTTTGAATTCAGATCAGTAACAACTTTATCTAAAAACAGTTAACACTATAATTTTCTAATTCAAATTTAGCTGATCACCAAATTGTTGTTAATATTTTCACAAGGGGCTATGTCAAGCGCCAAAAATAATATGGTAATCAAGGAAACAATGCCAACACAAAGCAAACAACACATATTGAGATGAGCGTAAAACATATACAAAATGGGTAAAAAGATGGGATAATGTAGTAGATGGGAAAACAAAAAGGAATAAACAAAGAGGCAACAGTATCAAAATAATACAGAATTTATTGGGGCAAAAGCTATAAAAACATATGGAAAGGTTAGTAAAAAATCAATGAGAGAATTGGAGAAGCTTCTGAAGGATCTTGACTTGGCGATTGCCAAAATAAAGGACATTGACTGCAAGGTCAAAGCCAAAGTGAAGTCTGCTGTCCTCACTGGGGAAAAAATTGACAAGGTGTCTACAAAGGCACTAATGTCAAAAATGCCAGACACCCCAGAGAAGACAATCAAGTGCTTACTAAATATTCAAAAAAATGTGGTTAAGGGCCTGCAATTTAAGGCATACAATCTTTCTGCGCCGTCTGTCTGGGTTGATGACCTGGAGATGTATGAACATCTCAAACCCGCCAAGTGTGCCAGGGCAGAGGATACCAAATTGCCTGCACAATTGATTGCACCAAGAATGGCCAAGCTGGCCAAGGCTGCAGGCAAGGAAGAAACACAAGAAGGTAGCCTAAAAAACAAAATTAATAAATTTTCAAAAAAAAACTTACTTTTTTCTTAGAAAATGTAGATGGCAAACTCTGCCAAGTCCTGGTCCCCTTTGTCCTGGCCACCTTTTATGCAAATTATGCCACTCATGTGGCAAAGCAATTGTATCTGTCCCCCCTGTTGTGCGGGAGCTGGAGGACTGTATCCATGGGTCCTTTCTGATGTTGCGGGAGGCGTTGGCAGAACTTACGCATGCTGAGGGGGCATCTGAGTGGGCAGTTACTGCCTACAAGGATGCCCAACTGGTCTGCCTGGACCTGGTATCCCTCAGTGGAGTTTACTGTGTAAACTCCATTGAGCTTGTTTGGGACGTCCTGGTAACGCTCCCATTCAAGAATGTACCGGAGATGGGCCAGGCTCATGCGGCTGCTTGCTTCTTCTTCCCGTTGGAGCACACCCTGTCTTACCTATTGGAGAACTTTGGGCATGCAGTGGGCAAATTGGCTGTTGCAGACGCAAAAGCTGTAAAGAAGACAAAGATCCTCCTGGAAGACTTTGGGTTGGCCTGGAGTGCCAACAAGACAGGGCTCCCTGCAGCCATGGAGCTGACCTTTGTAAAGACCAGGCACAACAAGAAGATCAGCGCAGTCTATAATAAACTGTGTGAGTTCACAGAAGCCTTTGCAGGGCAAAGGCTTCATCTGGTTGTTTACCTGGGGTTTCTATTCTACTTTGGGATGGGCGCATCTGTAGAGGACCTGGACAGGGTCCTTCTGGGAATTGATAAGGCCTGGCTCGCACTCAACAGGAAGAAGGTCCCCCCTGGATACAACTTGGTTGATCATGTGATCCAGGACGCCCTGGTCCTGGCTGGGATATATGGGTTTGTAGCCCCGCCTGAAAAGCTGCTGCTTCACTCCCACCTGACCCTACTGCCTTTCACCAGCAGGAGGGAGTATTTCAATAAGGGTGTATCCACTGTTCACAGTGTGGCAGTGGAGGTTGTGCGCCACCTCCATTGCGGGGTGGGTACATACCAAAGAACCCACTACAGGCGCACACAATAAAAATATGATTCCAATAAATTTTATTACAATTTATAGTATTCTAATTATAATAAATTTTTATAATTTTTATTTCAGCAAACCAGTTTTGCAAAATATATTGCAGAAACAGTTTTCATAAAAGCATAAAATTATATGTTAATAAAATAAATTCTAACTTGTACATTTTACGTTTAATTTTTTTAAAACTATTTTTATATTTATTTGACCAAAGTGATTTAAATATTTTTGTGTAATCCAGTATTGAGCATTTGGGATTACCTCAGATGGCATAATAAAATAATATATAATAAAATAAATAAATTACTTACATCTATTGATTGGATCTTCTGAATGTGATTGTGGGCGTGGAAACATCTAAATATAAAATGATAATTAATAAATCTTGAATAGTAAATAAGAGAATATAAAAAAATTGGACACACTAAGCCTTTAATTGATTGGCTGTTTGGCTAGGCACGCAGGGATGAACAAATCAGCGTGGCCATAGAATTTGGCCACGGTCTCAGCTGGGAGGGTGTGGATCCTGGCCTGCAGCAAATTAAAGAGGTCCTTGGTCCCAGTTGGGGTTCCTTGCTTGACAACTCGCTTGAGCCACCCAAAGACTTCCTTGATGGGATTTAGGAAGGGCAAATAGGCTGGGAGGAAGAGAAGGCGTAAATTTGCTGTGGCCAATTGCTGAGGGCCCACTGCAATGCTTGTGTCAATCATTGGGAATTCCTCAAGAATGTCAGCCACCTTGTGGAGACCAACGTTGTCCAACACAATCACATTAGTGAAGCCTGGGCTTGTGCACCTCAGGTGCTCCTGGACCAATTGGAGGAATGACAAGAAGGTACGGCTGTTATGAGAACCCAATATCATTTGATAAAGCTCAACCCCCTTTGGACCAAGGAGAGCCACCATTGAGTAGGCTGTGGCGCAGACTGCAGCACGCCAAGCCATCCTGTCATTGGAGCCTTTGGGGACATAGCCATACTCATTGCACATTGACAAGGCAAATGCCAATTTGTCAATATAATAAAATTTGACCGTCTCCTTGGCTTTGAGGGCAGTGTACGCCTCTGCGTAGTTTTTCCAGACGTCAATATTGGCTGGGCTGTTTCTGTTGTAGGGGGATACCCCAAGCTTTTTCCAGGAAAAGCGCATTCCCTTGACCAAATGATAATAGAAGGAAATTGAGGCCTCAATCCCAAAAGTAGATTTAACCATGGCCTGTATATTTGCCAGTTCAAGATGGCAGTCCCAGGTGATCCACTGGTGGATTGCCCATTTGTGCTCCTTGGTGAGCATGGTAGAAACACGCAAGGATTTCTCTGTGGCAAGGACACAACCAGTATTGATGAATTTTTGGAAGGTCTTGCTGGCGTACTTGGGATCCACTCCAACAAGGGCTGTGACCGCCTTGTAATCACCAGATTCCTGCATGAGCCAGAGAAGGATGATGCGCTTAATGTCAGGGATGCGCTTGTGAGCGGGCTTTTTAGCGGTGGGGATTGGCTCATTGGTGTTGGGCATAACACAGGGCATGGGCACCTTGGTATAGAAGGCTGCAACCTTTTTTAACACCAGCTGTCCCTCATTGGTTTGGTAGAACTGGGGCTCCTTGTCATCCTCCTGATTGCCATCACTGACGTAGGGCTTGTAGCTAGTATCAAGTACAGGCTTCACCTTCTCCAGCATGGCTGACAGGACTAACTCTTGCCAGTACATAACGTCAAACACATACAAAGTAAGTTCTACCTCCTTGTTTCTAACTTTCTTTGTAGTGGTGACCTTGGTTGGCTTCTGGGTCAGCTTTTGGACCCAAGGGTTTATGCTCCGCACCCTAGCAGCTTGTGCTCCTTGAACCAGCTGTGTCAGTGCAGCGTCACTATGAAACTCTCCTCTCCCGTCTCCTCTGAGTAGGCACTTGGGTTGCACTAACTCTATTCTTTGACCCGCGGGGGCAACCGCAATCACGGCACACAATGGGTGTATTGGTACTCTGGTATTGTATTTCTTCCATTTTAAAATTTAATAAAATATTAAATAAATTTCAATTAAGTCACTCCCTAATCTTAATTTTTGCTTTTATCTGAATATGGATATTTAATTAAAGTTTTTCCCACCCAATATCCTAATTATAGATTTTTTATTTCTTAATTAGTTGTTTTTGGTTTTACAATGCCCATTTTAGAATACTCAAAAAAATCCACCCATTTTCCTAGATTTCACTGCCAAATTCAAACACCCAACACAATATTTTTAAATTTATGTTTCAGATCTTGTGTCTTATTTTAGATACCTTGGTATCATTCATGATTACAATCCATTGCACACATTGCGTGAGTGATTTTGTTTACGCAGTGAGTTGCTATTGTGTTTTGTTTTTGGTTTGCGTTTTGACAAACCTTGCTTGGGTGTATTTTGTCACCAATTCACATAGTAAACATAAGTACACCAAAAGTCAACTCACACCATTTTGTTTGTGAATCAATGTATTTTGGATTGTATTTTGAATGGTTTTGCTTTGTGTGCAGCCCTTGTTGCTGTGTTGACTCATTTTGCCCATTAACACCAATAAACCCTGTTAACAGAGTGTATATTTTAACCTGAGAGATAGATTTTGTTTAAATCTGAAATCATTTTGTTTAAATCTGAGGTATTTTTGGTTGTTGCCATAGCTTTTAAAACTACTGTATTTATTTGGTTTTTGTTTATTGTTTTACAGGGGCCACCAGTCACTGGTAACCCCCATAAAATCAACTTGATATATAAGCTGCCACTTCTGCAACCTCATCCCCATTCCTGGTGATGAATAAAATAAATATAAGTAAAACATAAAAAGACTTACTAATTGTTTCCCCTATGGCCCCCTCAGCCACAGGCGCCACTTCAGCAAACTTCATGAGTGTTGGATGCTCTTCACTAATTTTTCTAGGCTTAATTTTTCTTATATTTCTTGCAACTTGGGTTTTTCTTGTTTTTCATTTGATAAATCTTCTGTATTTCTTGAAGCGCTTCTGCTTCTTGATAATGTTTCATTTTCATCTGTTTCCATTTGATTGTTTTCCTCTTCACTGGTGTTGATTTCCTTTTGAATTTCTGTTCCTTCAATTAGTTTGATCTTATTGTTTTCTTTGGCCCCCTGCCAGAACTCCCATAAATTGTAGGCCACGTTGTTGAACTTCAGACTTGATAAAATTGTTCCCTGTAGATTAAGTAATGCTTCTTTGTTCTTTTCATCTATAATATTTCCCAATTTAAACAGAGCATCATCTTTTGGCTGTATTAGTGGCTGGCCCTTGTTACCCAGCTTTCCTGTCACTATTTCCCTATTATTTCTTTCTATTTTAACAACCTTTTGCAGGTGTGCTTCTAATTTGTTGATCAAGTTATAGATTGTTGATATTTTGTTTGAATTCCATCAAAAAGCTGGTTTTTATAGTACTATCTTCAACACATACATATTTTTCATCATCATTAATAAATTAAAGACAATAAACGTAAATATTGTATTAGAATATTGCAATTAGACAGCAACTCTTGATATTTTGATATTATGTACATAACTTAATGCATTTTGTTTAATAAAATTCATTGTAAACTTAGCCTTTTCCATTATAATTTAATGAAATGGATTGTGTTTATATTAGGGCCATTAACACTTAGTACAAATATTGAAAATTAGTGCATTTTACAGCCTGTATATTTACCTATTGGTAATAATTCTGTAAACTTTTCAGTTGGATTTTGCAAGGTAATAATAATGTAATGTGTTAATAAATTACTGTTTATTTTCATTAATTGGCTGATTTTCTTTGCTGTGGCAATTGTGCATTTTCTGATATTTACACACTAGTATCCAATTGGTTGGCTTCACATCCAATTGGATACTATTGCATAAATATCAGAAAATGCACAATTGCCACAGCAAAGAAAATCAACCAATTAATGACAATAAACAGTAATCTATTAACACATTACATTATTATTACCTTGCAAAATCCAACTGAAAAAGTTTATAGAGTTATTACCAATAGGTAAATATACAGGCTGTAAAATGCACTATGTATCAATATTTGTACTAAGGGTTAATGGCTCTCTAATATAACAACACAGTCCATTTCATTAAATTACAATGGAAAAGGCCAAGTTTACAATGGATTTTATTAATCAAAATGCATTGAGTTATGCACATAATTTCTAAATATCAAGATTCAATGTCTAATTGCTATATTCTAATGCAATATTTACATTTATTGTCTTTAATTTAATAATGATGATGAAAAAATGTATGCTAATAATTTTAAGCTATTTGTAAATGTACAACATTGTATTAATTATGGGAAATGTTGATTATGTAAAAAGAAAATATTATGAATTATGAATCAAAAGAGAGATATCAATTTTAATAAGCTGTCACAAAGAAAAGATTTATTTTACTGATCAAAGGATGGGAAGGGGAGGGAATGGGCAGAATGAACATCACCTTCATATGCGCCTGTGAAAGGGGCTGCATCAGAGATAGTGGGGGGATTGGTAGTGACTTGGGAGTCAGGGTTGGAAGGCAGGTGGCTTGATGGGGGGTTGGGGAGGCAGGGTTTGTTGACTGGGAAGGGGCAGCAAGAGCTGATTACTTCAATTGCTCAAATTCTTCTTCTGTCACATATACTGGCTTGACAAAACAGATGGACTGGAGTGAGGGAAGACAGGGGTCCTTCTGGACTTATCACTATCACTTGTATAGAAGATAATGAGATCAAATAAGTCCTGGACGGTTGCGGAAGGGAAAGGCTCATACCTCTTATCAATTTGGGTGCATAGTTTGTTGTAGGTGGCAGGCTTTAAGCGCCTGAGGGCAGAACCAAAATTGTAGAGAAATACATCTGCAAGATACATATTGGCATAGTTGATGGGGTAGGACCAGCAGGTATGCCCTGCAGCCCTGATTTCTTGGATAGCCCATTCCTGATGCTCCATCTCTACACTCAGTACAACTGTGTGCATGGGGTTTTGTGTGGCCCACTCCTCCAGCATGACCTTGAGCTCTGTCTGGTAGGCATACCCATCTGTGGTGTTCAATATTGCTGAGTAATAATTGACGCCCAATGGAGAAACTGCCAATAAAACCCCAACAAACCAATACAATATTGGGCCGCGCTTGTACACGTCAGACTGGATACGCTTCTCTCCAAAATCTTGGATACTTGCAGATATCTTAGCATACAACAGGAAGATTACGTTATTATGGGCCTACATTGCCCTTCTTTTGATAAAATTAATAATATTTGAATTGTAGGGGTCAGTGTCCACCAAAATGGGGCCACCAAGAACTTGATTGGACAAGATTCTAGCAGCAACCACAACTCTGTGCATCCACAAATTCACTGTTCTTTTGTTGATGAAAGTGCCGTGAAGTCCCAACTGGAGACGTACCTGGACCAGGGGCATCTGAGGGTCACATTTCATAATGACCATCATAAGGGGATGGGCTGTGTCATCTTTGGTTGAAGTACAGGCGCCAGTTGGGGTCTTCTGGTAGGGGGGCCACAGTTGGCATGAGCTTGCAGGGTTGCAGCCACAGTAGACTTTGCAAAACCCATTGCAACCACAATTTTTACGAGGGACATAAGCTTCTCTTGCTTTTCAACCATTTTGAGAACAATCTCCAGAGTGATTAGTTTTCTTCTGCAGCTTGCAGGCTGATTGGCTGGGGGACAGATGTGTTCATCATGAAAACTGGACAATGCCATCTGATTGGCTGTTTTGTGTCCTGGGCTCTCTAAGTGACCCCATGGCTAAAATGGCTGGTTCCGGATGCCATTGCTGATAAGGGATTTGGGTTAGCAGCTGCCTGTGCGTGATGGGCAAACAGGGCCATGCTTGAGGACGCAGGAGAAAGAACACACTCCTGGGTAGTGCTTGCAGAGGAGCCTGCGGGTTGGAAGTGGCCATAGACAGAGGCTATACCATTAAGAGACCCAGTGTAGCCCTGCATAAATTTTTTCAAGGCCAGGGAACAGCTTGTTGACTTGTTTAGTGTTGTAAGAAGACATAATAAAAATTTTATTATTATTTTAACCTCAAGAAGAGGAATGTATATTTTAGTCAATTTTATTGTTATATATGTTAATTTTGTGAATATTATGATCTAAATTTTAGCCGTCCTAAAATGAAATAGGGTGATTTTTGGGAATGCTTGTGATTTCTAAAAGAATCAGCACAGATCCACTCTAGATCTTTTGGCATTCTTTTTGAGACAACCATAAATTATATTTGTTTCAAATTCCTTGCAATTATGATTTGAAACTTGGTTCTTGGATTTGACAATCCCGCAATTTCAGATTTGTTAAGTTTTGCATGATGTCTATGATTAGTTTGAAATACAGAAAATCTCAAATTGTACATTAGAATCCCGCATTTCTGATTCATGTATCCTGCATTTGCATGCTGGGTTTTGTCTTTTGTTAGTTGAGTTATCTGCTCAAGAGATTTGAAATTTGCCAATTTAAATAAATCAAAAAAATCAAATAAATGTTTGATTTTATTAAATATTTTATTTTTCACTCAGCTAAGTTGCCCGCAAAAGTGATTCAAAATTTGGACCAAGGATTTGACAATCCTGCATTTTTACGTTCAGGTTCTGAATTTACAGTAATGAGATAGGTTTTTTTGAATAAAAACAATTATTGGTCTCATTTGGACCACTTCTAACCTTTAAGTTTTCTTTATAATCTATAACTACAGCACAAGACTCATCATCTAATTAATAAATATCTTTTTTATATTTCCTATTTTGATGAACATAAAAGTCTTGGTGCTGATTAATAGTCTTTAAGACATTGTCTATAGATTCTGGTATTAGTAAGTTTTTACTTTCACATTCTTCCTTCTTTTTTTCTAGTGAATTTTTTAAATTACAAATATTGCACATATTGATTTGTTTTTTACTTTTTATTATATTTTTAGGAATTAATTTATAGTAAGTAGAAATTGAAACTGAAATTTCATTTTTTATTTTCATATTTTCATATTTTTTGTTTTTTGTTTTTAAGAGAGAGCATTTTATTGCAGTTGAGTATTCACTCATTTCTTTTTCAGTATCTTTATAAATTTTTTCAGGCACTTTTTTGTAAACTGGCTTGTTTCAAATGAATTTTCCAGCAATTTTTTAATTATTTTTTTAGTTATTTCTTTTTTTAATGAATAGTTATTTTTTTGGCTTTTTGTTTAAGCTTACATTTTTATTTTTATTTATTTATTTTTCTTGAGTATTCAAACTCACTTTTGGTTATATTAAACCCCATATCATTAAGCTCTTTTAAAGAGTAACTGAAAGTAACCAGAGATTGCAAAGCTGGAAGATGCTTTTGGGGAGAAGATTTCATGAGATCCTTTAAGTTTTCAATGAACTCATTGCTTTTTTGATTTTGAATAGTTGGCAGAAACTGAGCTTTCCCAAATTCAGTTTTAGTAAGGAAGTGCTTGATGAAATTATCAAGATCATCACCAGCAATAAAGAGGAATGCCTTTTTTAACATTGCAATTATTTCTCTTTTTGTTGAAGCTCCCAAGGAAAAAGGGTAGCATGGCAGAAGTAAATTTAACTGAGAACATGGTAGTATTTTGAATCTGTAATTAGGTCAGATCTCTTAAATGAGCCTTAATGATGGAGTAGTTCTGATCAGAATGTGGCCTTTGAATGAGGTCTTTTGGATTAAAAGCTTTGTGGTGCTTTAGCTCTTATATACCAAGCTAAATGACACCATTCTGAAAGAAATGGTGTGATAGCTTTAACTATAGTTTGAACTTGAATTTATGTTTGCAGAATTAATTAAATACCTAGTTTTCATGCACAAGTGATATATGTGAAGCAGCTAAGCATCATTATTACATCATATCCTCTTTGTAATCAATGCAAATCAATTAAAATGATGTATTCAGTTAACTGTAACTCTTCCACATATTTTTTAAAATGATAAAATATTAAAGAATTCTAGTAAAGTATGCTTAATTTGAGGTTCAAAGCTCACTTAAACTTAAAATTAATCTAAACAGTGATAAAAATATCCTAACTTCAAACTGCCATAAAATTCTAAATAATTGAGCTTTTTAAATAAAATAAAATGCAAAAATAAAGCTCTCAATCTTATCTTTAATCTTGTTAAATAAAAAAGGATATTTTGTATCTTAAAAAAGAGTTTTTATCAGCTTTGAAGTGATCTACTCTATATCATTAGATAGAATCATATAATAAAATCTGGATTATAATCTTTTAAATTACTTTCACTTTAATATTGAGTATAGTATACATATTAAAATTTTTACACCAATAGAAAGATGGGATCCTTAGCTTCATTTTAATAGTTTACAGTGTGAAAAAATATTAATTTTTCATTGAGTTATTAATATTTTAAATATAAAATGTGTAATTAGTTACTTTTTCAAAATCGAACTGTGTTATGCTGCGACTTGAGCAGCATGTGCATTAGAAAATGGCCTAATCCCTAAAATAAAAACCCATATCTTTACAATACTTGGCTAATAAACAGTTGGATTTGAACACAGGGTATATAAAGAAAGATAATTTTATGTTTAAAGACATCAATGAACACTTTCAATTTGTTCCTCCCTGCCCTTTACTTTGCCGCCTTTGCCAGTGCAGCTGATACCAAGTCAATCATAATTAAAGACAACGCCAACTACGAGCTTGTCATTGGCAAATGCGCAACAAAAGCCGAGCTTACTGCTACCCTCGATCCAAAAAAACAAAAATGACCTTCCTTACCTATGGCCCAGGATTAAACCTGAGGAAAAGGTTGCTGATTTATTCTTGTCCAAGGATGGTAAAGCAAATTCGGCCAATGAAGGCTTTGTAAAAGTTGGAGATAAATGGCCTGAATTCGCTGGCCACTTCAAAATTCCCAGTTACAAAATCAAGAAGGTTAGGTATACCAGCGCGGAAAAGACTGACGAATTTAAAATGTACGTGATTCCTCCCAAGGTACCTGAAGACAAAGCCAGCGAAGACGTCAAGTTCGAGCTCACCGTCGACTTCAAATGCGATGAAAATCAAGTGGAAGGGCATCTTGTTACTTATACATTCACTGTTGTCAACAGCGCCAGCGTCATTTCCCTTGTCTCTTCTGCCATTGTCGTTGCTGCCTCGTCTTTCCTCGTCTTGTAAGGATCCTCTAGATTTATGGTGAATAAATTTATTTTTAAATCTCCATCTTGTCGCAATATCCCACATTACACTGGTAATGCTCACTGAGCAATTTATCACACTTGATATGGTTTGGAAATTCTGATGTGAAGTGATTAGACAACAAACTCTTCCAAGCCTCCATCCAATAAAAGTGCAGGCTGTAACCTTGGCTCTGAATTGTAGATCTTTTCAAATAGGTTTTATACTACCCCTGGTTAGCCCTTTTATCCTGGAGATATTTTAGAACTAAAAAGATCAAGATCCCCACATTTTTTCTTTCAAAGTATGATCTACCCTTGAAATCATCCATATTAATCATCACTCTCCTTTATGTCATGTATACTATCTATTATTAATAAAGGATCCTATTTAATTTATCTTACACCTACATTAGCTCTCCCTTTTAAAGAACTAAATGAAAAGAAAATAATGACCAGACCTCTTCCTAAAACACTATTCACCTGTGATACACATATTACCTTCACTATTGACTCCAGCAACACTGACTGTTATTAATACTCCATATGAAGCCTCATCTGTAGATACAGAAGCTGTAAACCATATGAGGATTTGTCTATCTATACAACCACAACAGCTGCATATATAAGTAGTTCTCTTAACCAGAACCAATATCCCACCTGCCAAGGAAAAGATAAGATACATCTTAGAAACACAGCAGAGCCAAATATGATGACAGTAGTATATTGGTAGAACTAAACCAGGAGGATTATAGGTTAGTGAAGTAGATTACTTTAAATATATATTCCTAACTTTCACCAGAATAGCAAGTCTGATTATCTTGGCTTAAAAGTGATTGAAGGTACACCAACTAATTGAAAGGAGAATATCCAGAATAATATTAGAAAAGCTGTGTGGCAGGATTTCAACTGATATAAATCTGGTATGAATAAAGCCAGAGTTTTCAAATCCTAGACAATCAAACCTGCATAAGTGAAGTTAGCCAAACCAGGAAATCAAACCATACAAGCTAACCAAGTGTGAGATTAGGCTGATTGACTACAAATGATCAGGCTAATCATTGAATGTAGATCTTTATCAGTTATACGCCATATTATCACTAGGTCAATATTCTATTAAGTGTAGTAATATACACTGTGTAGTCACCAAATATTATAATAGATATGGCAGTTATACACTGTATAATTGTTATTTTATTATGATAGATGCAACAATTACACACCGTATTATCACTTGATTATCATTCCAATGTGTAGTGATTATATACCGTATAATTACTAGTTTATTATAATTGATATTAGTATTATAGGCATATAAATGTTAGCCAATATAGTGTTTATCATTAATTACACAGCGTGTAATCCTGTAATCAAGTGTATATCACTCATTCTATCCTACTGGACGTTGTATCAACTCAGTCCCATCCAACCTGATGGACGTAAATAAGTATATTAAACAAGTGATGTGCATATGGATAAGAAATACCAAGTTTGGATCAGCATCACATGGAGTATAATTGGGTTCCTCATTGGTTTGGGTCAGCATTACATGGCAGATAATTCACGAGTTGATATTGGATTGTGTCTGCCTTTATTTAGCATATAATCTCTAATTCAACCCATTGCATTAATAAGCAGAAGGCTTGCCAGCCAGAAAAGAATCACTGATTAAGCCCTGCAAATGAAATACCAGAATTCTATCTTCCAATGTTGGAGGACAGATTAGGGACCATCTATAAGCGTCAACTAAATACAGCATAGTTTCCCAGCGCAATAATAGGTGTGTAAGATACAACCAATCAATAAATGACAGTAGGCTAGCTAAAGAAGAGCGTAGGCTGTAGCTAAAGTGTCATGTACACCTGCTTAGGCCAGTAGCAACACACTTGCCAAGGACAGCCAATCAGGATAGGTGCAACCAGCAAAGATGAACCTATTGCAAAGGTAGCCACTGAGAACTATCTGAAAGGGCAAGAACAAGGATTGTTGCAGTATATATTGATACAGACACCTGAAAGAATGAAAACAAGTTCTTAGTTACACCTTTATAGATTGCAGCTGCTGGCTAGATTGTACTCCAGTTTCAATAAACGTAATTATCTTTAAAGTTCTATTCTATTGTAGTCTGTAGTGCTCTTGCATAGGGATAGGTAGAGTACATTGGCAAGGCTAACATCTATATGTAGCTTTGAACATACCAGCAATAACCCAAATTGCTCAACACCAAGGGCACTAACAAAAGGTTAAACATCAGTCAGAATCATGATATCCCATCAATTTGGACACAAAAATCAGATAGAAAACTACCTGAAGAAATCAGCGCCTCCATTCTTTATAATCTTCAGTAGCATGCTGACAAGGCATACTGATGAGGTTAACCATAAAATGTCTGGTTATTACACAAAGATTTGCATTTATTCCTGAACTTCTTTTAGTCCCATATTATCAGCCTACATCTACATTTCCCCTTAATCTCTCCAATTACCCATATTTGTGTAACCTCAACAATCACATAAAAGGCAGTATCAAGAAAATTTAACTTGGAGCTATTAAATCTCTATTAAATCCCTTCTTTGAGAGCCACAACCTCTTTTAAGATCCATACTTTGTGAGCTACCTTTTTTAAAGGTGAATCTCTGTTGGTCAATGTTTGATTGAGTAAGACTATATTAAATGAACTAGTAATAACTATATTTTCTTGATAGTATATAAAATAAAATAAAGGGGTAAATTAAAGAAAATAATATTAATTTTTTGATACAGTAGTTTTAAAATCTATGGCAACAAACAAAATGAACTCAGATTTAAACAAAATGAATTCAGATTTAAGTATATTGAAATGAACCCAAATCTATTATAAATTAATATAAACTCATTTATTTTTAATTATGTTTAAATCTGAGTTCATTTTATTTAAATCTGGATTGTTTTTGCTTGTTGCCATAGCTTTTAAAACTATTGTATGAAGGAAGAATGTTATATAGTATTATGACAAGCCATATAGTGTCCAAGTACATCATGGTAGACATAGGGCTTGTTTAAGTATTTTTCCTTATAGGATTAAAAATTATCCTTGTACAACATTGGATTGTGGTAATGTTGCTACCTACTATTTGGTAGTTGAGCCATTTCTTGGGGGGAATGACTTCCTGAGAGGGAGAAATAAAAGATGTTGCAGTATCTCCCCTGGGATGCTGGAAAGGGAGCTTTAGGAATTTTCTTGGGGGTGTCTGGGAGGCACACTTACTATTGATATAGTAGTTTTCAAACCTGTTGAGATAAACTTATATTAGTCAGTTTAGAACAAATGAACTTAGTCTAAAATCAAAATCAAAACGGATCCAAATCTATTGTAATTTAATATAAATTCCTTAATTTTTGTTTTTATTTTTAGACTTAGTTCATGTGCTCTAAACTGACTAATATATGTTTATCTCAACAGGTTTGAAAACTACAGTACAGGTTGGTCTTGGGTACAGGTAGTTATGGGTTCATTTGAGCCTTTCTGGATTTAATAAAGAGATGGTCTATCATGGTGCATGAGTTTTAATTTTTGGTTGAGCGCCAATCCAGTTAATAAGTCAGGTTTTGTTGGGTCTGACTTTCATGACAATACCTGTTATTTTCAGCCCAGAATCTATGTTATGTTAGTCATGATTAGCTACCCAGATTTTGTCTCCTTTTAGAAGCCTCTTGGCTTGAAGGGGTATGACTTTTATTTTGAATCTCTGCTTTTCTTTCTAATTGGCCTTTCCTTGCTCTTTTCACATTGGGATGTATTCACCAGGCACCTTTTTAGGTAATAGGATATGTGATCCCAGTGTACTGTTAAAAATTGTTGGTTTTTGTCAATATACCAATTCATAAGGGCTTTTGCCTGTGTTTTGGCTAACTCAAGTACAGCAAACCATGAGAGCAATTGGTAAAATGTCTGTCCAAAGGTAGGGATTTTCAGCAGATAGCTTACTTAAAACCTCTACAAGGTATTCATTTACGCTTTAAATCCTTTCATTTGCTTGAAGGTGATATGGACTACTGACAGTGATCTTTATGCAATTTTTGGCAAGGTAGATGTTGGTGCCGCTGGTGGGGAATTTGGTGTCTTCATTTATGATTAGGAGGTCTGGTTTCCCAAAACTAGCAATTATTTCTTTGCCTATGGCACCACTCATATTTTTATCTTTATATTTATTTATGGCTTGTGAAACTGGCTGCCTTGTTGCATAATCAATGGCTGTGATGATATACTTCTTTCTTCTCTCATTGCCAGGAATTGGTCCCATAATGCACATTGTCCATAACTTGAATGGTTGGATTGTAGAGACAGGTATTACTGAATTGGGGGTGCCTTGGAGCAAGCATGCTTCCCACACACTTCAACTTGATTGAGGTATTATTTAATGTTGCTTAGCATATTTGACCACCAGTAGCAGTTTTGAGGTACTCATGTAGGTTCCTGCTACAGGTGTGTCCCAAGCCTCTGTGTAAAAAAATATGGTATCAATATTTTGTGTTTTCACAACATCTATGATTACTCCTTCTTGGGGAAGTAATTCTCTGAGTAATTTATTAATTACCCATTGTTGAAACAGCAGGCTTGACCCACCAGCAAGGTTCCAAACAAGAAGGTTTGTGACCTGCAATCTAATTATCCAGTCACTTGAAGCCAAACTAGGAAGTTGACTCAAATTTCCAAATCCAACAACATGAACAGATGATGATCCCTTACAATGGATAACTCAATTTAGCGCTTGATCCATTACCAGGATCAGACCACCCCCTTCACTATCCCACCGTGTGATCAGCATAATCATGTTCCTGTTATCCATGATTCACAATGACAATATAGTACTTATCTCTCAATAAAGAATATTATCTAGTTTCCAAAATATTTTTCCCCTTGTAACTCTGCTAAAGCAGCACAGTTACAACATTGGTAGCAGAAGTAGGGTTTCCATCCTACTTTATCCCCCTAAATTTTGCCTGTTACCCGTACTTGCTACAGTCAACAAATCCTTGATAGAATCATGTCTGTCCTCCCACTGAACTGGGTGCCATACACACCTGGTGCCAAAATACCTGACAGCTTTGTGCTCCACCAGAATATGGTAATCCTGCTCTCTGCCTTCAACTCCTTGTTGTCAGGGAACCAACCCTTATCTTCTGGCTTGCTGGCGTTTGGGAACTGATGAGTTGTAGACTGGGTGGGCAGGGCCCACCAAAGGATTGGCGCTAAATTAATGAGGTAGGACATTGACTTGCCCATCCATGACCATGGACTGGCGGCAGGAACAATAGTATCTATTACTCCTTTGAGGGTAATATATACAATCTCAAATAGTTTATTGATATGGTCCAGGGGAAGCTCACAGCAGAGGCAGGCATTGGGTTGGGGGTGACGGGCAGTTCCATGTCTAATTGGTATGCAGGAAGGAAGTTGTATTTATCTCTGAATAGGTGGGGCTTGGTATTGTATCAAGGGCCTTTTTGGTTGTATCTGGTTAACTCTGTAGATCTGGCCAAGAGATCCTGGGCTAGTATGTTGTTGGTGGTGTAGTCATTATACTTGGGCTTTAAGGAGTACTCTGTGAAATGGACAGGTCCAAAGGGAACACCTGGCAGGCAGTACATAGCTGGCAGGAGGGTCAGATGATCTTCAAGTTAACTGGCAGATGACAAGAATAAAATACAGCAATAATTGGGGAAACCAATATCTTGTAACCTTTATTTAAAAATGACAATGGGGATTTATCTTGGCCTGGAAGTTATTTATATCACACTGCCAGACTTTATTTCCTGGTTGGGTTTCCTGAGCTTGGGTGGTTTGGCATCAGGGGTCTTAGATGGCAGTGTGGCGCTTGGCACTGGCGGTTTGCCACTGGCTGCTTTGGGATGAGAAGACTTCAAATCCTTCTATTTGTTGATTCAGGTATTAGGTGCCTCTTCAGGTTCAGTGCCTCTTCCTAGTTTGGGAGGAGTTTGGAATAACTCTCATTGGGAAGCTTATACATTTCATCAAGCAAAATGCTTGTGTCAGGTATTGGCACCTTGGGGAAATTCCCAGCATCTCATACTGGCAGTTTGCTTGCAGAATCCTATGACGGTTAAAGGTTTGGGTCCTGACGGGTTGGCAACAACTTTATCAATTAGTAGTGGGTTATTAGGTTCCCAGCCTATGGGGCTGGTGGTCTGAAAAGGGTTTTGCCCAGGGTTTGGCTCTGGTCTCATATTTTGGGATTCTGGAGCATTCAAATTTTCATTACTGACACTTGTTGGCACAGGGGTTCTTCCAAGCACCTGCTGTCACCCCTTGAGTGAATGATGAAAGCATTATGCCAGCCTACGTAACCCAGAGACTTTGAAGCACCACTTTGGAACCTTTTTCTGGAGCCAACAACAAGCCATGGCATGGATTCAATCTTCCCAGAGCAAGCTAGCACAAATGGAATGCCCACAACAGTTCTGGATTGCAGAGAACTCCATTTGATTGACACACAACACTGGCACCTGGTGCAACAAGTGGCATGAGGATCACACCAAGAAAGACTGGGACACCTTCAAGTAGACTTCCTGGAAAGGTTTGTGCTAAAGGACACTGCACTCATGATCATACGCCAAGTGAAGAATCTCACCCAAACAGGCACAGTGAAGGAACTCACCTAAGCATACAAGGAGCTTCAACTACGCGCCCCCTCAGAAATGACCTTTGACACCCCAGCTACCCATATAATGTGCTACAACACACTCAAGTTGCACGTGATGAGACATGTAAATCTGGACCAGGTGAACAACTTGCAGAGCCTTTATTGTGAGGCAAAGAAAGCAGAATAAATGTACAATGCTCTTCAAAAGGCACAATCTGAGAAAATAGAGCAACCCAAAGATTCTCACCCAAATAGACGCTCCAATTGCTTGCCTCCTGGGAACAACAACAAAAACTCAAACCACAAACCTGTAGGTTTGAATGGGCACAGAAACAGGAACAACAGACAGTAAAATTGTACCCATTTCCTTATCACTGCCACACAAAACAATCACAACAAGGGAAAAGCCCAGGGAGAGCATTAAGCAAGCCAAGCTCTCCCCGCACAACTCCTGACTTGTCCAACAATGAGTACTAACCCAGGGGTGTGGATCAGTGTCCAATGATCCAAGTGCCCTTGGAAGACCCAGTACTTTACACCATTGCTAGATATTCCAATAAACTGATGTCTTATCATTTCTGCTTTTGCAGTTATACAGGCTCAGCACTCCTGGACTTGGGTGCAGACCAAACCCTAGTCAACAGCAGCTTTTTAGACAAATTCAAGCTAATCACTAATCCTTTGCGTATTAAAAAAGTGGTCCTGGCTGATGAACATCACATTGCAGTGACAAGGGAAGCTGCCCCCTTCTATGTCATGCTAGAAACCCTTCATTTCACCATCCAGGGTCTCACTATTGACTTTCCCAAATTTGACATTGTGCTGTGATTGGACTGGTTGCAAAGGAACAACCCCCATTTAGACTGAGCAACCTCAGTATTGACCAACAAACGTGAAGATGCTAATCACCTGATCTACCCTGACTCAGTGGACCAACTCCTGTGTGACCACGTCTTTGTACACATCACAGAAACCCTGGACAAAAAGGAGAACCTCAAGGCAATTGACTGGGATTCCTGCCAGTACAAGATCATACATTTCAAGGATCACCAGAACACCACTAATCCTCAGGATTTCAAAATTGTGGCCTGCCATCTAGAAATCTTCAAAGAGGCCCTACCAGGGTTGCCACCAGAGAAGCATATCCAGCACTCCATCCAACTCAAAGGAGCCGTACCTAAGGCATAAATCATCTACCAACTTACCCCAAATTAAGACAACACTATATGTGCTTACCTCAAAGATGAGTTGGAAAAAGGTCTTATCCGCCCCTCACAGTCTCCTTTTGGTGCTGCTGCATTCTTTGTGGCAAAGAAAGATGGTACTCTTTGCTTAGTCATGGATTAATGAGCCCTAAACAAAGTTACCATCAAAAATTGTTACCCACTCCCACTCATTGACAGCCTCTTCAATGCCCTGGGCGGCGCCACAGTCTTCTCCAAGATTGACCTAACCGCAGGCTACAACCAAATCCGTATCAAGGAGGAAGATGCACTCAAAACAGCTTTCCACACTAATATGGCTCATACAAGTGTGTGGTACTCAATTTCAGAATGACAAACGCACCGTCAACCTTTGTGATTTTTATGAATAAATTTTTTGCTCCCCACATTGGCAAGCACGCCCTGGTGTACATGGACAACATTATTGTCTACAGCCCTTTGGTAGAACAACACCATAAGGACTTGAAGGCAATATTTTCTACCCTGGCACAACACAAACTGCTAGCCAAGCCCTCCAAATTCTAATTCTTCTGCAAATAGCTGCCCTTTCTGGGACATGTAGTTTCAAAGGATGGCATCAAGCCTGACAGCCATAAAATGCAGGCCATTTGCAAGATGCCACCCCCAAAGGACAATTCAGAACTCTGCAAATTCCTAGGAATGGTTTCCTACATACAGCAATTCATCCCCAACTGTGGTGTCCTGACTGCGCCTCTGTCTGCCATAAGTGGCGCCAAATCTAAGTTCATATGAATCCCCAACATGACCTTTGCTTCAGACATATTAAGGAGAAGCTCACAACTGTGCCTATCCTAAAATACCCCAAACATTATGGGAAATATAAAATGGAGACAGATGCCTCTGGTGCATCCATTGGGGGAGTGCTAAAAATCAAGAACAATGATGGTGATTTCCTGCCTGTAGCCTACAAGTCACGTAAACTGACATACAGCAAGTGCCAATACCCCATACATTACAAGGAATTGTTGGCGATGGTGCACTGCCTTGTTAAATGGCGTTGTTACTTGGAACAACAGGAGGAATTCACCACATTAACCAACCACAAATCCCTCATATACTTTAAAAGGCAGGAAAACCTTTCCTGCTAACAAGTACGTTGGATGGAACTCCTAGAAAGGTTCAATATGGTCATAAAATATAAGCCTGGTCCAGAACTTGCCATGGCAGATGCACTCTTGCGCCTGCATGTTAGAGCTACAAGGGACAATAATGGGCTTGACCCAGACTGGCCCCTCCTGTTACTCCAAACTAAGGACAAAGGCTTCCCCCGGCACCACTGACATCACAAAAGAAACATTCATCAATAATGAAAACCTATTTGCAGACGTATACAGAGCTCTACATTTCAAAATAACTAATGGAACCACCATCCCTTACATTCCTACACACCATTGAGTTGACACCATTTTACGTTACCACAGAGACCTAGGACATACCAAAAGCCGCAACCTCTACAAATTCCTCAAACATAAATCATGGTGACCAACCCTATATTGGGACATCCAAGAAAATTTCAACCAATGTGAAGTATGTGGAAATTTTGCAAAAAAAACAACACCCCACCTAAGTCTGTTATGCCTATTTGTTCACAGCTACCCTTCAAGGTGTGGGCCCTCAACATTGTGGAACCCATGCCAGGAAAACACAACAATAAGAAATATATCATCACTGCTATCAACTTTGCCACTTGCTGGCCAGTGGTGCAAGCATTAAAAACTCACACAGGCAATGATGTGCAACAATTCATAGGAAAAGAAATCACCAGCAAGCTTGTAAAGCAGAGCTCCTGATAACTAACAGAGGCAAAGAACTGACCTCTGAAGATACCAAAGTGTACCTCACTAAGAATGGGGTCCAGCACACAGTGACAACACCTTGCCATCCTCAGGCCAATGGACACGTGAAGCGGCTACATGGCAGCCTAGTGCAGGCCCTGGCCAAGCTCAACGCCGGGAGACCTGAGAACTGGTACAATCAGCTACTGACTGCACTACTTTTATGCCAAACCCACATGAACAGATCCACCAGGAAAAGCCCCTTTGAGCTTATTTATGGCACACAGCCAAATATCATCTAAGCGCTCTTATGGTCCAAGCTGGAAATGCCCAGCAAACCCCCCCCTCCCGCTTGGACCCTCAAGTCATAAAGGCCAATAGCAACTAATTAGAAAGAGAAGAAAAATGCCTACAGAATACCTTTTTCTCCATCAAAGACAGACATGAAGTCAATAACAAGGTCTGGGTAATTAATACCAACAAGAGTATACTACAACCAGAGAAAGTGGGCCCTGCCATTATCCTAAAGATAAACAAAAACAACACTTACCTTTTGCAAGGACTTGGAAAACACAAACAGGACAAAGTCCTCCACCATGATTTCCAAGACCCTTTAAAGCAAGACAAAAACAACAGGAGACCGTCCTACTTGCCACCAAACAACAGTTGGTCTAGTATGGCGCCTGGGCTCCTGACAACCTGCCCCCAGAGGAGGTCAACCTTCAGCCGGGGGTGTAAAACAGCAGGCTTGACCCGCCAGCAAGGTTCTGAGTAAGCAGGTTTGTGGCCCACAATCTAATTATCCAGTCACTTGAAGCCAAACTAGGAATTTGACTCAAATTTTCAAATCCAACAACAAAACAGATGATGATCCCTTACAGTGGATACCTTGATTTGGCGTTTAACCCATTACCAGGATCAGGCCACCCCCTTCACCATCCCACTGTGTGATCAGCACAATAATGTTCCTGTTATCCATGATTCACAATGACTATATAGCACTTATCTCTCAATAAAGAATACTATAAATTCAGAACCTGAACGTAAAAATGCAGGACTGTCAAATCCTTGGTACAAAATTTCAAATCACTTTTGCGGGCAACTCAGCTGAGTGAGAATTAAAATATTTAATAAAACCAACCATTTAATTTGATTTTTTTTGATTTATTTAGATTGGCAAATTTTGAATCTACTGAGCAGATAACTCAACTAACAAAAGACAAAACTCAGCAAACAGATGTGGGATACATGATTCAGAAATGCAGGATTCTAATGTACAATTTGAGATTTCCTGTATTTCAAACAAATCATAGACATCATGTAAAACTTAACAAATCTGAAATTGCGGGATTGTCAAATCCAAGAACCAAGTTTCAAATCATAATTGCAAAGAATTTGAAACAAATATAATTTATGGTTGTCTCAAAAAGAATGCCAAAAGATCTAGAGTGGATTTGTGCTGATTCTTTTAGGAATCACAAGCATTCCCAAAAATCACCCTATTTCACATTAAGACAGCTAAAATTTAGATCATAATATTCACAAAATTAACATATATAACAATAAAATTGACTAAAATATCTTCCTCTTCTTGAGTTTAAAATTATAATAAAATTTTTATTATGTCTTATTACAACACTAACCAATTCAACAAGCTGTTTCCTGGCCTTGAAAAAATTATGCAGGGCTACACTGGGTCTCTTAACAGTGAAGCCTCTGTCTATGGCCACTCCCAACCCACAAGCCCCTCCGCAAGCACTACCCAGGAGTGTGTTCTTTCTCCTGCGTCCTCAAGCATGGCCCTGTTTGCCCATCACGCACAGGCAGCTGCTAACCCAAATCCCTTATCAGCAAAGGCATCTGGAACCAGCCATTTTAGCCATGGGGTCACCCAGAGAGCCCAGGACTCCAAAACAGCCAATCAGATGATACTGTCTGGTTCTCAAGGCAGACACACCCTGCCTCCAGCCAATAGGCCTGCAAGGCACAGAAGAAAACTAATCACTCCAGAGATTGTTCTAAAAATGGTTAAAAAGCAAGGGAAGCTTATGTCCCTTGGGGAAATTGCGGCTGTGATGGGTTTTGCAAAGTCCACTGTGGCTGAAACCCTGCAAGCCCACGCCAACTGTGGCCCCCTACCAAGAAGACCTCAACTGGTGCCCATACTATGACCAAAGGTGACACAGCCCATCCCCTTATAATGGCCATTATGGAACATGACCCGCAGATGCCCCTGGTCCAGGTACGTCTCCAGCTGGAACTCCACGGCATCTTCACCAACAAGAGAACAGTAAATTTTTGGATGTACAAAGTTGTGGTTGCAGCCAGAATCCTATCCAATCAGGTTCTTGGTGGCCCCAGTTTGGTGGATACCAACCCATACAATTCAATCATCATCAATTTTATTAAAGGGAGGGCAATGAGGGACCGTAATGACTTCATTTTCCTATCATACACTAAGATTTCTGTAAGTATCTAAGACTATGGAGAGAAGCGTATCCAGTCTGACGTTTCCAAGCGCGGCCCAACCTTGTATTGTTTTGTCAGGGTTTTATTGGCAGTTTCCCCATTGGGCGTCAATTATTACTCAGCAATATCAAACACTGCAGATGAATATGCCTACCAGACGGAGCTCAAGGCCATGCTGGAGGAGTGGGCCACACAAAAACTCTGTGCACACAGTTGTACTTAGTGCTGAGATGGAGCAGCAGAAATGGGAAACCCAAGAAATCAGGGCTGTGGGGAATACCTGTTGGTCCTACCCCACCAACCATGCCAACATGCATCTTGCAGATTTATGTCTCTACAATTTTGGTTCTGCCCTCAGCAGTTTAAAGCCTGCCACCTACAACAAACTATGTACCCAAATTGATAAGGGTTATGAGCTTTTCCCTTCTGTGTCTGTCCAGGACTTATTTGACCTCATTATCTTCTATGCAAGTGATAGTGATAAGTCCAGAAAGGACTCTTGCCTTCCCCCTTGCCCATCCATCCGTTTTTTCAAGTCTGCATACGTGACAGAAGAAGAATTTGAGCAATTGAAGAAAATCACTCTTGCTGCCCCTTCCCAGTCAACAAACCCTGCCTCCCCAACCCCCCCATCACGCCACCTGCCTTCCAACCCTGACTCCCAAGCCACTACCAATCCCCCCACTATCTCTGATGCAGCCCCTTTCACAGGCGCATATGAAGGTGATGTTCATTCTGCCCATTCCCTCCCCTTCCCATCCTTTGATCAGTAAAATAAATCTTTTCTTTGTGACAGCTTATTAAAATTGATATCTCTCTTTTGATTCATAATTCATAATATTTTCTTTTTACATAATCAACATTTCCCATAATTAATACAATGTTGTACATTTACAAATAGCTTAAAATTATTAGCATACATATTTTTCATCTTCATTATTAAATTAAAGACAATAAATGTAAATATTGCATTAGAATATAGCAATTAGACATTGAATCTTGATATTTAGAAATTATGTGCATAACTCAATGCATTTTGATTAATAAAATCCATTGTAAACTTGGCCTTTTCCATTGTAATTTAATGAAATGGACTGTGTTGTTATATTAGAGAGCCATTAACCCTTAGTACAAATATGGATACATAGTTCATTTTACAGCCTGTATATTTACCTATTGGTAATAACTCTATAAACTTTTTAGTTGGATTTTGCAAGGTAATAATAATGTAATGTGTTAATAAATTACTGTTCATTGTCATTAATTGGCTGGTTTTCTTTGCTGTAGCAATTGTGCATTTTCTGATATTTACACACTAGTATTCAATGGGTTGGTTTCACATCAAATTGCACAGGCAATAGGAAATCAAGCTGCCATCCTGAGACCGGATGTGGTCAGGGTGACGGATTGTTTTCCTATTGCCTATGCAATTGGATGTGAAACCAACCAATTGGATACTAGTCTGTAAATATCAGAAAATGCACAATTGCTACAGCAAAGAAAACCAGCCAATTAATGACAATGAACAGTAATTTATTAACACATTACATTATTATCACCTTGCAAAATCCAACTAAAAAGTTTATAGAGTTATTACCAATAGGTAAATATACAGGCTGTAAAATGCACTATGTATCAATATTTGTACTAAGCGTTAATGGCTCTCTAATATAAACACAGTCTATTTCATTAAATTACAATGGAAAAGGCCAAGTTTACAATGTATTTTATTAATCAAAATGCATTGAGTTATGCACATAATTTCTAAATATCAAGAGTTGACGTCTAATTGCTATATTCTAATTCAATATTTACATTTATTGTCTTTAATTTATCAATGATGATGAAAAATATGTATGTGTTAAAGGTAGTACTATAGAAACCAGTTTTTTGATGGAATTCAAACATAATGTCAAATATTTACACACTTATCAATGAATTAGAGTCAGCCCTCCAAAAGGTTGTTGAGCTTGAATACAACATCAGGAAAATTGTGGTAATTTAACTGGGAAATGAGAGAAGAGCCTTGGTCCAGCAAAAGGAAATTGCAAAAAATAGCCTGGGATCAATAGTTAATGAAGAACACGAGGGAATTCTTTTGCATCTTCAAAAGGAAATAATCAAGCGGTTAGATTTCAAAAGTGAAAGCTACAACTCATGGGAATTTGAAAAAACCAATAGAAAGAATACTAAAATAATCAAACTATTTGAAGGAAATGAAATTTCAAAGGAAATCAACACAAATGAAGAGGGAACCAACCAAATGGAAACAGACAAGAACAAAACTCAGTCAAGAAGCAGGAGCGCTTCAAGAAATACAGAAATTTTATCAAATGAAAACCAAGAAGAAACACAAGTTGCAAGAAATATAAGAAAAATTAAGCCTAGGAAAATTAATGAAGAGCAGCCAACGCTCATGAAATTTGCTGAGGTGGCGCCTGTGGCTGAGGGGGCCACAGGGGAAACAATTAGTAAGTCTTTTTATGTTTTATTTATATTTATTTTAGTCATCACCAGGAATGGGGACAAGGTTCCAGAAGTGGCGGCTTTTACGCCGAGTTGGTTCTACAGGGGTTACCAGTCACTGGTAGCCCCTGTAAAACAAATAAATAAAAACCAAATAAATAAAATAATTCAACAAAATATGAATGATTTTTCAAATATTGAAGCTAAAGATAGGGAATATTTACCACCTGCGGGGTGCTTGCTGTGGTTGAGGGAAGCATATGAAATAGGATCAAAGATCAAGTTCAAAGAAATGAATGAAATTTGTGGGGATGTCAAGTTAAACTTTGATGAATATATCTATGAGAGCATTCAACAATTCCCATTTGCAAACATCAACAAATATGAAAAAAAACTTAATTAAAACTGACTTTCAAATAGGAACTGAATTTTTAAAAACTGAAATTTTTAATGAAGTATTCAAGGCATTGTCAAACAAAGTCAGGGACGCAGTCCTCGTGAACACATTTAAACCTTTATTAATATTGTTTGCTGAGGCATGAGGGGCTGATACAAGTTAGGCACCCCCTGGAACCCTCTTCAAATTCAATCAAACATCCTATATCAATAGGTTAGTTCAAGTCTCCAAAAAATTGTGCATATTCTCAGAAAAATATACCTTACAAAGAATTCACGTCGCGGTATACCTCAGAATCCTCCTTCACTGCATATTAAAAACCAATGTCAAAAAGTTGGAGGATGTACCTATTCAAATGGGCACATGCTGGTTAGCACTAAAATGCCAGAAGACACTGTGGGGGTATAGGACAGTTGAGCATGTCCTGTATGACTCCTTTGCATTGGCAACATTGTATGGGTACTACATGCCCCCTGAAAAAAACCTATTAATTGATTCACTCATCTGCCTTCCTTTTATTAAACGTTCAACAACCACCGGGGTACAGGGCGCCACCCCTCTAGCAACTGCATCCAGGGTTGTCCACCACGTACTAAGAGTATGTGGATCTAATTAGACGCTCTAGCCAAAAATTTAATTTTGGGGTATAATTCCCCGGAATAATTGCATTCCCTTTGCAATTTGCATCCCCTCAATAAATATTTTTCCCTTGCAAATTAAATTTTATTTTTTTTAAATTTTTATATTTTAATACTAAAATTTTAATATTGAAATATGTAATATTAAAATTTTTATACTAAAATTTCAATTTTAAATATTTAAATATTAAAATTTTAGTATCTAAAAGTTAATATTAAAATTTTAATAATACATATTTCAATATTAAAATTTTTATTATATAATATTTCAATATTGAATATATCACAATTAAATAAAAATAGTTAAATTTTGAATGTTTAAACTTTAATAGATAACTTTTAAGATTTATAATTATAATTTTATTTTTAATATTTTAAGATTGTTTTAAATTTTAGTAGGTAAATTATAATATTAATATATCTAAATATATTACAAGACATTAGTTAAAGTTGCAACCACATCAAATAATAAAAATAAGTTATTAATGTTTTTATTTACTAGCTTGTCAAGTACAGGTTCATTTATTACATATAAATACAACAAGAATTGAATTTATCTGCATCGTGCAGCCCGCTCCACTTATATTCTAAACAAGTGATTGTCTAGAACTCAAATTACCTTTCCCTTGTAATATGATTTGATAAATATGTTTGATACGCTTGACCCACACCATAAGTGCTAATTAGTAAGCAATACATAAAAATCATTTGTGGTCGTGTTGTGTGGCTATAGTGGCACTGATTCAATAAGGATCAGATGATGACCTGAAAGGTCCAATTTGTGGCTTAAAAAAGCCAGAGTACCAACAAGGATTCACAATTATTTAAATAAAATTAATCTATTTCTATCTTTTTTAATTTATTTATTTGTTAGCGCAACAGTCAATATAACATTCAGTGCATTATAATAAAAATATATTCCTCTTACCTAGTATAATTAATTTTACTTACCTTTTCTACATATTCTTATATGTCTATAATACAATCAAAAGTCACATCATTATATATAAATAATAATTTTTGAGTCCTAATAAAAACAAAATAAATAAAAATAAATAAAACCCAGAGCACCCATTTATCTGATTGGCTTGGAGGCCAGGGCTTTGGGGAGAAAGGATTCTGAGTGCTTGTAAAAAGCCCCCATCACATCAGGTGGCATTGCAAATTGACTGACCTCAAGAAAATTGAATAGATCCTCAGTGTCCTAAAGAAGGCCTTGTTTTACCTTATTCTTGATCCAACCAAACACCTCCTCAATTGGGTTCAGAAATGGAGAATACAGGGGGGAGGAAGAGGAGTCTCATTGGGCAGTCAGCCAGGCTGTCAGGGCCTAGATTGCCCTGGACAGTCAGCTGGCCTCCTTAGAGTTGGTTAAACATGCAGCGTGGAAACCCACACAAAGCACTTTCCAGGGAAAAATACCCCCACTTTTGACTAGCAAATGGCCCAGAATTTGAGAGGCACACAAGCCTCAAATCCCTGGCATCAAGCCTGTTATCAAATTTGGGTCACCTACCTATCAGGAAATGGCACATCAGGAGCGCAATTGTTTGATTGCGCAATTGGACAATCAATTCATTGCAGGAGCTAAAAATAACTGTAGCAACTTGGTATGCTGCAAATTTCAAAAGGTTCTTGTTATAGCAGCCAGTGAGATCTCACCCTCTTGCCCAAGCATGTAAATTCTGGTTAAAATCATAAATCCAACTCCAAATGATGCCATCAGTTCTCTGGTGGCAAAAAAGGCCACAGAATCTTCAGTAAGTATAAGTAGTGAGGGGGAGAAGCCCTCCTCACTGTTGACATCTTAATAAAGCAAGTTATGCCTAGAAATTATTATCTTATTGCAGGAACTGCCTATTTTTGCTCAAATTCAATTATACTCTTTGCATCCATTTGTGAATCCACTACTCAATACAAGCTTGCATACCCATATCCTCCCGGTTATACTCCTGTTGTCCTTGCCAAACCGCCCTGCGTCCTTGACCTGGAGTATTTTCATCCCCATCACCTGGATCTGCCACCAGCAATGAAGGAGATACCTACTGCCCCTCCTCTCCCTGACGCGCCTCCCACTCAGGACTTTAGCAAGCTGGGGTTTGTCTATATCACAGTATTGGGGCTGGCCAATCAAGTTGTGCCCCATACTGGGAGTTGGCGCCCCCTAGCCACTGCTCTAAACTACCTGGTTTGTATAGCACCTATTGTGTACATGGCTTTCCAGGCCCGGCCTGCCTCCCCTGTGGGAGTCCAGCCAGACTCTGGTATGGGCCGTGACACAGGCGGTGGTTGGCCAAATGGCTATTTTTATCAATTGGCGGGAGCTCAGACACAACCAGATCCACTTTGTGGAGCCCAACATTATCCAGCACAACAATGTTGATTGTACTGTGGTAGTTGATCCAGAGACACTCCTTGAAAACATGGAGAAAATCAATAAAAGTCCCGCTATTGTGAGAACCCTTGATCATTTGGTATTG
The DNA here is from genome assembly GCA_014839935.2 of Entomophthora muscae. NCBI lineage: Eukaryota > Fungi > Entomophthoromycota > Entomophthoromycetes > Entomophthorales > Entomophthoraceae > Entomophthora > Entomophthora muscae. Next base: position 32,634 of record QTSX02005983.1, on the reverse strand, counting down.
GTCCAAGCCGCAAGGACCAAGAAGCGCAACCATTGAATAGATCTGGGAACAGACAGCTGCACAATGGGCTACACCGTCCTTGGACCCCTTCTTGACCCACCCATGCCTAGACCTGAGTGAGGAGGAAACAACAATTTGTCAATGCAGAAGAAGTGGACATTCCCAGTCTTCTTTAGTGCCAGATATGTCTCAGCATAAATGTGTCAATCCTTGATGGTCTTCTCATTGTTTCTGTTGTACAGCAAAACCCCCAGTACTTTCCAGGAGAAGCCCAAATCAACCATTGTTTTGTAAACAAGGGTTTTGGAAACAGAAAGCCCAAACTCTGTGGCAAGCATTAATTGGACAGCAAGTGAGTCCAGGTGGCAATCCTTGGCTACCTACTGTTTTATTGGGTCAATATGCACAGGCTGCAAGAGTTTTGGCTGCCGCTTAGCCTTTGTGGATTTGGCAATTTGCCCGGTGTTGCCATACTTGGTGTTGATGTTGGCAATGTGTCTGGCTGTGACACCAAATTGGGACGCAATATCCCAAACCGCCATTCCCCCGTTCAAGCAGTTGAGGAGAGCTTCATGCTCATTATCTGTTAACTGACGCCGGCCCTTGGCAGGTACCACAGCATCCTGGCTAGCAGGCTTAACACAGGGGACAGGGACCTTTGTGTAGAAGGTGGGATCACGCTTGCTTGTAGTGGCGCCATCAATGGTTGAATACACACTAGCGCAGATGGCTCAACAGTGGTGGCCAATGGCTTGTAGGTAGTGTCAAAGACGTGGGGGCAGGAAGTAGCAGCTCTTGGATCAAGAGTGCGGGGCCAGGTGACAACTGGGTATACGGTGGAGGTGTATGTAACCTCATTATTCCCAATGACCTTTGTGTAAGAGACTTTGGTTGCAGGCCTTGAGAGCGGCTTCTGTCTGGGATTAAGGCTGTGTGATCTGGCTTGGGACGCAGGAGGTGGTTGAATGGCGCTGACGCCTTGGGAGGCCTGTGTATTGGCATGAATCCCTTCAATTTGTGTTCTGGGTCTGTTCTTGGACCCTCTGGGACGCCCTTGTGGACAGGCTGCCCCACAGGCTGGTGCAGGAGCTGGTTGGGAATGCAAATGATGGTCCATAAAAATAAAATAAAAAATATATTTTAGATTAAATATGTATTTATTTGGATTTATTGGTTTAGTTGTGGGTAGTTGTTTTCACTTGATTTAGCCTTGAATAGAAGCAGAGTTTCTATATCTGTAATTTGAAGTGTATAATATTGTATCCTTTCCAGTTTTGGATGATTTTAAAGTTTAATCACTTTTTATGTCTAAACATGGTTATCAAAATTAAATATTCATTTGATTTTAGTTGTGGTGGAGCTTCTTAATTTGGGTTGGTGTCTCCTAGTATGCTTACTGTACATTAAATTTGGATTCCAGTTCCTGAAATTGATATCTGAGTTTACTAGTGCCATTCAAAAGTGATTTGAAATTTGGTTCTTGGATTTGACAATCCCGCAATTTCAAAAAACATAGTAAACTTAATGAAAATGGCTGATGGATTTGAACACTTTAAATCTGATTCCAGTTAATTCATTTTGTCCATTGGAAATATGCAGTTTGGCTTGAACTTTGCAAAGTGTCTATGAGTTCCCACATTTTCAAATATTCAAATAAATACTCAAAGAATTCAATTTAATTAAAAAAAGGCCATCCTGCAAAAGTGATTTGAAATTTGGACCAAGGATTTGACAATCCCGCATTCTTACGTTCAGGTTCTGAATTTACAGTATTATCTATTTTTCAAAATATTTTCCCCTTGTAACTCTGCTAAAGCAGCACAGTTACATCATCATCTAATATGGGACCAAGCCTTTTGAATCCTAAATGAAACAAATACTTGGATAAGCCCCATGACTGCCATGATATACATGGACAGTATGTGGCTTTCCAGATACTATATAATACTCTAAAACTTGTATCAATAAAGTACCATTATCTTCTTAATTTTCCCCTTTATTTTGTTTATTGTACTTCTCAGAAGTATATTCACAAAAGTGATAGCAAAAATAGGTTATTCACACCTACACAACCTAAAGAAAAATTCCTCCAAATAAAAGCCCCAGTAGATAGCACTCCCTACCAGCTGGAGAAGATATGAAGAAAGTCAGAATATCCTCAGGGAATACACTGCATTCAATGGTATCCTTGCACCTACCAAACAGTACAGTTTCCTCAGCATGTGAGGAGTCCTGAACCCACTTCTAATCCAAGACATGCCTGAAATGCCCAAAATTGTATTTCAGCCCCTGCACTCAGCAGAAATTGGAACCTTCTCAGGACTACGCTGTGAAAACGCTAACCTATGGATTCAAAGCATACAAAACAAGTTCACACAAGTGAGCTATCCCCCAAAGACTCTGGGCAAGTGAAATTGCCTTAAAAGTTATGGGGGGCACCTCCTTCTTTGTGAGAAAATGGCTTGAATAACATCCTGATAATAATGAAGACTGGGACATGTTCAAGAATGCCTTCTTAGAGAAGCTTGTCATAAAGAACTCTGATGTCATAATCATGAAAGAACTCAGAACCTTTAAGATTATGTGAGCCATTGAGGAGTATATTGCAGATTACAACAACATAAATGATTGATCTCTTGACACCATCAACTTTGATGAGGCTGGACCATGACTGGACTTCTACAGTGGCCTCCCCACATACATCAGACGCCAGTTTGATATAAGCCTGTGTAAGAACCTCCAAGATGTATCCTTGAAAGGGAAACAAGATGCATAAAAGTCTGAAAACCTGCATGTAATCAACAAGAAGAAAGAGAATCCCACAGTAAATAAGGACCCTTGACCCAACAAGAAAAACAACTGTTGCAACTGTGCTGTTTTAGCAGAGTTACAAGGGGGAAAATATTTAGAAGCTAGATAATAATCTTTATTGTGAGATAGTGATTATATAGTCATAGTGAATCAATGGATAGTAGGAACATGATTGTTGATCACACAGTTGGATGGAAGAAGGGGATGGTTTGATCCTGGTAAATGAATCAAGCGCCAAAACAAGGTATCTACCGTAAGGGATCATCATCTGTTCATGTTGTTGGATTTGGTAATTTGAGTTGACTTCCCAGTCTGGCTTTGAGTGACCAGGTAATCAGATTGCAGGTCACAAACCTGCTTGTTTAGAACCTTGCTGGCAGTTCAAGCCTGCTGTTTTGACACCCCTCCAAAAGAAGGTTGGCCTCCTCTGGGGGTAGGTTGTCAGGGAGGTTGTCAGGAGCCCAGGCGCTGTACTGGACTAATTGTTGTTCTGTGGCAGGCAGGGCTGTTTCTCGTGTGTTTGTCTTGCTTTGCAGGGTCTCAGGCAATCATAGTGTAGGGTCTTGTCTTGCTTGCATTTCCCAAGTCCTTGCACAAGGTAAGTGTTATTGTTGTTTACCTTTCTAATGATTGATGGCCCTACTTTTTTGGGTTGTAGTTTGCTTTTATCAACGTTCATGACCCAAACTTTGTCCCCAACTTCATGTCTATCACAGATGGGGATAAAGATTTTTTGCAGAAGTTTGTTTTCCTTTTCTGCTTGTTTGCTGTTAGCCTCTATAACATGAGGGTCTGAGTGTGGGGGGACTTCACTTGGGATTTCCAGTTTAGGTCCTGTCAATGCTTGAATGATATTTGGCTGTATGCCGTATACCAACTCAAATGGGCTTTTTCCAGTGGATATGTTTACTTGGGTTCAGCACACAAGTAGTGCAGTTGGTAGCTTCTTATACCAGTCTTCATGTCTCCTGGCGGTGAGCTTGGCTAAGGCTTTCACAAGGCTGCCATTGAGCTGCTCTACATGTCCATTGGCCTGCGGGTGGTATGGCGTTGTTACGGTGTGTTTGACCCCATTTTTTGCAAGGTATATGTTGGTGGTTTTGGAGGTCAATTCTTTCCCTCTATTGATTATCAGGAGTTCTGGCTTTCCATACTTGCTGATTATCTCTTTGCCAATAAATCTTTGTACGTCATTGCCAGTGTGCGCCCTTACTGCTTGGGCTGCTGGCCATCTTGTAGCAAAGTCTATGGCGGTGATGATGTATTTCTTATCATTGTGTTTTCCTGGCATGGGGCCAACAACGTCAAGGGCCCATACTTTGAAGGGTAGTTGTGTGTGGATGAAAAGTACTGAATTTGGAGGGGTTTTGCTTTTGGCAAACTTTTTGCATACCTCACATTGGTCTAGGATTTCTTGAACGTCACAATATAAGGTTGTCTACCAGGCCTTGTGCTTAAGTAACTTGTATAGGTTTTGGCTCTTGGTGTGTCTGAGGTCTCTGTGATAGTATAGGATGGTGTCTACCTGCTGGTGTGTGGGGATATAGGGAATGGTTGTGCTGTCTGACATTTTTCTGTGTAGGGTCCTGTATACATCAGCAAATAGGTGTTTGTTTTTGATAACTGTTTACTTTGTTATGTTGGTTGTGCCAGGGGGGGAAATCATTGTCTTTTGTTTGTAGTACCAAGAGAGGCCAGTCTGGGCTGAGCTCATTTCCCCCTCTTGTGGCACAGACGTATAGGTGTGAGAGGGTGTCTTCCATGGCAAGCTTGGTACCAGGTTTGTACTGTATGAGCATATCAAACCTTTCCAAGAGCTCCATCCAGAGGGCTTGGCGGTGAGACAGATTTGCTTGGGTTTTGAAATATATGAGCAACCTATGGTCAGTTAGTGCTGTGAATTCTTCCTGCTGTTCTAGGTAACAGCGCCACTTGACTAGACAGTGCACAATAGCCAACAGTTTCTTGTTGTGGATAGGGTATCAACACTTGCCATCTGTCAATTTTTTTGATTCATAAGCTACAGGCAGGAAGTCACCACCATTATTTTTGATTCATAGTACTCCCCCAATAGATGCATCTGAGGCATCGATTTCCATTTGGTATTTCCCGTCATGTTTGGGGTATTTCAGGATAGGAGCTGTTGTGAGCTTCTCCTTGAGGTGTCTGAAACAGAGATCATGTTGGGGGGTCCACATAAACTTGGACTTGGCGCCTGTTATGGCAGATAAGGGGGCAGTCAGAACACCACAGTCAGGTATGAAGCGGCATACATAGGCCACCATCCCCAAGAAGGTGCAGAGTTCCAACTTATCCTTGGGTGGCGGCATTTTGCATATGGCCTGTATCTTTTGACTGTTGGGTTTGATGCCGTCCTTTGAGACTATGTGTCCCAGGAAGGATAATTGCTTGCAGAAGAACTGGCACTTGGAGGGTTTGGCCAACAGTTTGTGTTGTGCCAGGGTAGTGAAGACTGCCTCTAGGTCCTTGTGGTGCTGTTCCACTGAGGGGCTGTAGACAATGATGTTGTCTAGGTAGACTAGGGCCTGCTTGCCTATGTGTGGCTCAAATACTTTGTTCATGAAGGTCACAAAGGTGGACAGGGAATTTGTCATGCCAAAGTTGAGCACCCCACATTTGTATGAGCTGTATATAGTGCAGAAGGCTGTTTTGGGGATGTCTTTCTCCTTGATGCAAATCTGGTTGTAGCCTGCAGTCAGATTGATCTTGGAGAAGACTTTGGCTTCTCCCAAGGCGTCAAAGAGATTGTTAATCAGTGGTAGTGGATAACAATTCTTGATGGTAACCTTGTTTAGGGCTCAGTAGTCTGTGACCAGACGTAGGGTACTGTCCTTCTTGGCCACAAAGAACACAGCGGCCCCAAAGGGAGACTGTGAGGGGCAGATAAGTCCTTTCTCCAACGCCTCCTTGAGATAGGCGCATAGGGCATTGTCTTTGTTTGGGGTCAGCCTGTAGATAGGGCGCGCTTTGGGGACAGCCCCTTTGAGTTGGATGGAGTGTTGGATGTGTTTCTCAGGGGGCATCCTGGGTAGCGCTTTCTTGAAGATTTCTGAATGGCAGGCCACAATTTCGCGGTCCTGAGGCGTGGAGGTATCCTGGCAATCTTTGAAGTGTATGATCTTGTACCAGCAGGAGTCCCAGTCAATTGCCTTCAGGTTTTCCTTTTTGTCCAGGGTCTCTGTGATGCGCACAAAGACGTGGGCGCGTAGGAGTTGGTCCACGGAGTCAGGGTAGATCTGGTGATTGACACCTTCATGCTTGATGGTCAACACTGAGGTTGCCCAGTCTACGTGAGGATTGTTCTTTTGTAACCAGTCTAACCCCAGTACAATTTCAAACTTTGGGAAGTCGATGATGGGACCTTGGATGGTGGAGTGGAGGTTCTCAAGCATGACAGAGAAGGGAGCAGTTTCCCTTGTCACAGCAATGTGGTGTTTGTCAGCCAGGACTACGTTTTTAATCCGCGAAGGATTAGTGGCCAGCTTGAAATTATCCACAAAGCTGCTGTTGACTAGGGTTCAATCTGCATCTGAATCCAGGAGTGCTGAGCCTGTGTAACTGCAAAAACGGAAAGGATAGGACATCAGTTTATTGGGATGTCTGACAATGGTGTACAGTACCAGGTCCTCCAAGGGCACTTGGACCATTGGGCATTGGTCCATGTCCTTGGGTCAGTACTCATCATTGGGTGAGTCAGGAGTTGTGTGGGGAGAGCTTGGCTTGCTTAATGCTCTCCCTGGGCTTTTCCCTTGTCTTGATTGCCTTGCGTGGCGGTGACACAGAAATGGGTACAATTTGACTGGCCATTGTTCCCACTTCAATGTCCATTTGAGCCTGTGGGCTTATGGTTGATGTTATTACTGTTGCCCCCAGGGGGTGGTCAAGTGGAGCGCCTGTTGGGATGGGAATCCTTGGGTCTTTCTTGTTTTCCAGTTTGTGCCTTATGAAAGGCGTTAGAGGTTTGTTCTGCTTTCTCCGCTTTGTAATAAAGGCTTTGCAGGTTGGTTACTTGGTCCAGGTTCATGTGTCTCATCACATGCAGCTTGAGGGCGTTGTAGTACATGAGATGTGTGTCTGGGGTGTCAAAGGCCATGTCATATAGTGCACAAAGTCAGAGTTCCTTGTAGGCGCGGGTGAGTTCCTTCACAGTGCCTGTCTGGATAAGGTTCTTTACTTGGCAGATGATCATGAGCGCGGTATCCTTAAGCACAAATCTTGCCAGGAAGTCTTGCTTGAAGGTATCCCAGTTCTTGTCAGTGTGTTCCTTGTGCCACTTGTTGCACCAGGTGCCAGCGTTATGGGTCAGTCAGATGGAGATTTCTGCAATCCAAAATTGCTGTGGGCATTCCATCTGGGTCAGCTTGCTCTGGGTGGACTGGATCCATGCGGCAGCGTTATCTTTGTTGGCTCCGGCAAAGGGTTCCAAGGCAGCACTTTGCAGTCTTTGAGCTACCTAGGTGGGCATGGCATTTTCATTAGTTGGTTGCGGAATGAAGGAGGGAGCCTGAAAGAAACCTTGTGCCAACATGGCGTTAAAGGCAGGTAGTGGAATCACCGTGTTCTGGTACAGGACAAAGCCATCGGGTATCTCGGCATCAGGAGTGTACGGGGTCCAGTCAGGCAGGAGGCCAGACATAATTCTGTCAAGGATTTGTTGGCCGCGGTATGTGCAGGCAACAGGCGGAATTTTTTAAGATAAGGTAGGATGGAGAACCTACCTGTGCTACCAATGTCGTAACTGTGCTGTTTTAGCAGAGTTACAAGGGGGAAAATATTTAGAAGCTAGATAACAATCTTTATTGTGAGATAGTGATTATATAGTCATAGTGAATCAATGAATAGTAGGAACATGATTGTTGATCACACAGTTGGATGGAAGAAGGGGGTGGCTTGATCCTGTTAAATGAATCAAGCGCCAAAACAAGGTATCTACCGTAAGGGATCATCATCTGTTCATGTTGTTGGATTTGGTAATTTGAGTTGACTTCCCAGTCTGGCTTTGAGTGACCAGGTAATTGGATTACAGGTCACAAACCTGCTTGTTTGAAACCTTGCTGGCGGTTCAAGCCTGCTGTTTCAACACAGCTGAGCTATTAACCCTCACCCTTGAGGCAGAAATTGTACAACTCAGGTTAACCAGATGAGTACTGAAAACACAACCAAAGAGGAAAAATCTCAGGGGAGTGCTTAGGCGAGCTGCTTCCCCCTCCTTGCAAGACTTGTACAGGGACCAAGACATGGACTCAATTACCATGATCCAAGTACCCTCCAGAAATTCTATACTGTTTGCTGCCCAAACTGGAAATAAAATCTCCACTTATCCTCTCTGCTTTTGCAGATACAGTAGTTTTCAAATCTGTTGAGATAAACAAAAAATCTCAGTCTAAAAACAAAACCAAAAATTGAGGAATTTATATTAAATTATAATAGATTTGGATCCACCTTGATTTTGTTTTTAGACTCAGTTGTATTTTTTTAGACTGAGATTTTTTGTTTATCTCAACAGGTTTGAAAACTACTGTATCTGCAAAAGTAATATTTGGCACTGGAACAGACCAATCTCTGATTGACAAAAGATTCACCAACCTCATGAAACTACCCACAGTCCAAATTAAAGTCAAGAGAGTTGTCATGGCAGAAAATCAAAGCACCCCAGTCACTAAGGAGGAAGAACCTTTCTGGGCACAGATAGGGGACATACAAACTACCCTTGGTGGCCTTATCATCACATTATCTAAATACAATGTAGTACTTGGTTTATATTAGATGAGAAAGACAAAACCATACAATGAGGAGAAGTAAACTATCATGTGTTTCCAACTCACCTTGAAACCCTCATGTGGGACCACAATTTTGTAAAAATTACCAAAACAGAAGATGAAAATGACACTAGTGAAATCGACTGGAACACTTGCATATATGAGATCATTCATTTCAAAAATTTGGAAGCCTCACTTGAAAAGGAACCAATACGTCAACAACTTGTCCAAGAATTTCCTTCAGTATTCCAGGAGAAACTGCCTGGCTTACCACCTGATAGAGGTATCTAACACAAAATTGGCTTTAAGGGAAGTGTACTAAAGGCACACCCTATCTGTAAGGTCTTGCCCATAATGGTGCAAGGTTATAGACTAGAGCGTGCAAAGCATTAGGATTCAAATTTAAAAGATATAATAATGTAGGAACTGTCTGTAAGATGATCTTACAGAAACCTGCTAAAAACCTATATTGTGTCACAAATGGAGTAATAGAGTGTAAAAACCCTAAGCAAAGAAGATAAAATAAAGTGTTCAATAGTGAACAATTTTTAACTAAGGGAATATCAATATTAGGATATTCTCCATTGGCAAATTGATACATATAACTATTAAAAGATTCCTTAAGGGAAAAAATGGATAAAACAAGCCTAAGGCTTGTTGTTTTACAAGTTCCATTGGATTTAAGGAAAAGCTAAACTAAAAAAATGAATTTAAAAAAACAAAATTCTTAAAATTACAAATCTGAAGTTAAAAAATTGTAAAAGTTTGAAGGGAAAAAATCACTTAGAATTTTGGCTTAAAGCCTAATCTTTAAAAGCTCTTTATTTATAGAGAAAAAAGCCTTTTTGGTTGGAACTGATAGCCAGGAGGAAGCAGCCAAGAAGAGGAGCAACTGGAGAAGTTGGAGAACCCAGAACCAGAAAAGGGGAAACAGAAGCTAGTACTTTATGCAGATCAGCAAGTTGAAGCTGGGGAGAGAGCGGCAACAGCGTAATCAGGAGTTTTGAAAGGTAAATAATAGTGAAAATATTCTGACTTTAAAGTAGAAATATATATATGAAAGTAATAGAAGCGGACAGAGCAAACAACAACAATGATTCAAACGCAAATAGCACCAAAAAACAAAGGTAATAGACTTAAAATACTTAAATATTAACTTTTGATTTAAAATTTCAAATATTTAAAATACTGGAAATCAAACCAAGCAAAAATAATAGATATGAAAAGTTCAAAGAGCCTGCCCTTTGGGGCAGGGCATGACACCATCTATCAATTGACACCACAAGAAGACAACATACTAAAGGAATACCTGGATGACGCCCTAGAAAACGGGCTCATTTGCCCATCAAAATTTCCCTTTGGTGCAGCAGTCTTCATTGTAGCTAAGAAATATGGGGGTTTACACCTTGTCATCAATTACAGGGCACTCAACAAAGTCACAATTAAGAACAGATATCCTCTGCCTCTGATTGATGGCCTCTTTAACGCTTTAGGAGGATCACAGTTCTTCACAAAGATTAACTTAACAGCAGGATACTATCAATCTGTGCCAAGTCTGAAGACATCCCAAAGACAGCATTCAAAACCAAATATAGCTTGTTTGAATGCGTAGTACTTAACTTTGTTATGACAAAAGCTCTCAGTATCTTTGTGACCTTCATTAACAAAGTGTTCAAAGACCACATTGGAAAAGAACCATAGTCTATCTAGATGATATAATCATCTATGACCCCAACAAAGAACAATACTGGAAAGACATTTGCATGGTACTAAACACCCTTCAAGCCAACCAGCTAGTATCCAAACCATCCAAATGTAAATTCTTCTCAACCAAACTCACATTCCTAGGACACATCATTAGTAAAGATGAGATTAGGCCTGACCCAGAAAAGGTAAAGGCTATCACTAACATACCAGCGCCACGTAACAAGAGCAAGCTTAAAACATTCTTGGGAACAGTCATATATGTCAGGAGGTTCATCCCTGATTGGGGATCTCTAACTTCCCCCATGTCTGCAATCACTGAAAATCAACAAAGTTTGTATGGACACCGTTAAGAGACCAGGATTTCTGACAACTAAAAGAGCACATAATCACTGCCCCCATCTTACAATATCCAACCTGTTAACAAATATACAAGCTAGAAACTGATGCATCTGATTATACAATAGCAGGAGTACTCTGAATTCAAACTGCAGAAAAGGATTTCCTCCCTGTAGCATATGAATCAAAAAAACTGTTTGATGGTGAACAAAGATATCCGATACATGACAAATAGCTGGCAGCTATTGTTCACTGTCTTATGAAGTGGTGATGTTACCTGGAAGGTACAAAGATATTAAAAGTGCTAACCAATCACAAGTCACTGATATTCTTCAAAAATCAACAACACCTATCAAAAAGACAAGCTGAATGGATGAACCTTATACAAAGGTACCCCATGACAATCAAATATAAGCCAGGAAAAGAAATGCTTACCGCAGATGCCCTATCAAGGCTATACTGTAAACATATCATATGCGCTGATGAAGACCCAAATTGGCCCATGTTGATCATGGGGAATCTCCAAGAGGGGTTCCCACCTGGCACACCAATGGACATCCAAGAGAAAGTCCTCAAGAACAAGTACCTGTTCAAAAATGTATATGGCACACTACACCACATACTTCCAAGTGGTGATACTGTACCCTACGTCCCATCAACACAGAAGATTGACACCATTCTCCAATACCACAGACCTGGGAAACACCCATAGCCAAAACCTACATGAGTACCTCAAAGCGCGCTACTGGTGGCCTAACAATCTGGACAATATCAAGGAAGTACTGGAGCAATGTGAAGTCTGTGAAAAGTATGCCCAATCCAAGGCTCTGCCCAAATCAGCAATGCCGGTGTCAGTCACCCTGCCATTCAAGGTATGAGCACTGAAAATTGTGAGACCAATTCCTGGCAATAAAAAATGCAAAAATTACATTATCACCACCATTGTCTATGAAACTAGGTGGCCTGTGGCACAAACCACAGAAGGACATAGAGGAAATGGTGTGAGAAGATTTATTGGCAAAGAGATCATAGCCAAGTTCAGAAAGCCTGAACTCCTAATTACAGATGGAGGAACAGAACTCACTGGCATTAATATCAATCTCTACCTGGCTAAAAATGGAATAACATATACAGTTACCAGCCCTTATCACCCATAAGCAAATGGGAGAGTGGAAAGATTGAACAGCCCCTTGTAGAGGGCTCAGTAAACTATCTGCCAACAACCCACCACTCTGGGCTGGCATGATCCCTACAGCGTTAATGATATTGATGAGGAGCAACTTCTGGGGCTCTTAGAATATGGATTTAGAGAAGAAGAGTGTAATTTTATTACATAATATTTTAGACCTATATAGCTTGTGCTGTGGCAGGGACTTAAGTCAGATCAAATATATTGAAGGTCATGTGTGAGTCAGGTTTGGATTGCTGGATACTTGGACAGGTCATGTGATATTGGTTTGTTGCCATTTCTGGAATGTCAACCTGAATCTTGGATTGGCATCAAACCCGGCAATGACTGGATGCTATGTGTGTCAGCAACGGCCAGAATACCAGTGCATCCAGCTCCTCAACAGTATGTCAAACTTGAGCCAATCAAAATATGGGCAAAAGCCCATACAAACTTGTCTACAGGCACAACCCCACCATTGCCAGTACTAAGTTAAGATCCTAGTTACTTTTACCTAAGAAATTACCAGCCAACAATAACCCTGATGTACAATGTGCCATAAAGGACCAAGAGACCAAAGAAAAGAAAAGAAAAGGAGTAGAGAGAGAAATAATCCCACTCTAACAGGAACGGTTCTAAGCTGGAGACAAGGTCTGGGTTATCAACCATGATCTGCACAGGTTAGGACCAGGGTTAAGAGGCCCAGGAGTTATCATGGAGGTTAACCCAACAATAACTACCTCATCAGAGGGATCAGTACCCACACCAGGTTGAAACGTATGCACCATGGTCAACTCTGCCCACACAAGACAAGAACCCCACAACACAACTGACAACTACCTGCCCCCAGTGCAAACCCGGATTGATACCAGGCTCAAGCCCCCAACCCTCTCAAGAAAATTCCTAAGGCTACACCTTCCAGCATCCAAGGGGGGATGTCACAACATCTACATTTACTCCCTCTTGGGGAGCAAATCTTTGAGTGACTCCTGACTAATCATTAAGTTAGTGGCCCTCTTATCAATTGCCCATCTTATATGGGGATCAAACATTTTGAACTATAAATGGAACAATTACTTGGATAAGCCCCATGAATACCATGACATACATGGGTAGCATGTGACTTCCCATGATACTCTATAATCCTCTAAATTTATATAAATATAGTGCCATCCCCTTCTTAATGTTCCCTTTATTTTGGTTATTATACTTCTCAGAAGTATACACTCAACAATGGGTTGGGCCTTCAGGCCACCCACTCTGGTATTAATTGGGTTACCGGTAGCTAGTTCCCCAACTGTGCTCCTATCACTATACCTGTGGCCAGGATAGTGAAGGCTGATGTTCTGGCCAAAGGATTGATCAGAGGATAAGAGCTGGTCTCAATCCAGAAAATCAAGCAAGTATATGAGGTATGGTTGTCAAGGAGTTTGAGCATTAGGTAATCAGAGGAGCTATGGACCACAGCATGCGCCTCAAGGGAGTGATAGTCAATTGTGCAAATACAACAGTAGGTCGAGGATCCAATCTGATCTCATGTCCATCCTTAAGGAGAATACTGGGTTTGGTGCCATCAGTTGCACCAAGCTTGCAGAATTAATACTGGGGGTGATCCCAGAGCCCATGCTATTTATCAATCAAGGGTTGTACCTACTATATCTGTAAGCTACACTGGGTGTTATACTGCCCACTAATAGTTGATTGCTCAGCAGTTCTGCTGATTAGCAACTAGCTGCTATGTATATTTGTCTTATGCTGTGTAATCCAAAAGAACAAAGAAGAATGTGACATTCTCTAAGATAAAAAGCTCAAATTCTACTGTTTTAGAGCAGCTCTGATCAGATCAAAACAATTATCTCATCCAATTAGCAGCCATCAGCTGGCTGGTTAGCCCTGGTAAGTGGCACTGGTAGATGCTTTCCTCTACTTATTGAGAAATCTAAATGTGAAAGCTGTGCTCCATACCTCAGGCCAATATCTTGGCCCAACTGCCCTATATATGCAGAGCTGCATAATGAGCTTCCATGTAAACCACCTCCTGCTAGCCCTCTGCTGTTATACTCCAATGCTATTTCAGTCTCTCTTAGTGCTGTCAGCTAACTTTGAATATAACTTGGGCAGCTGGGCCAGCCTTGATGTCGGTCTATGTGAATAAAGATGGATGCTATTTGTTCTGGTTTCCTTTGGACTTAATGGTGAAGTGTAGTTCTTTTTCACTGTTCTTTTTCCCAAACAGACATTGTATTGTTTCAGAGCAAAAGATGGAGATGTTGGCATGCAGTGAAATTCACTATATTATGGTATAGTATAGATGTAAACATGAACCGTTAATCAGGCATTATATGAACGTCCCAATCCTTCTTGGCTGCAGCCCAGCCAGACTTCTATATCTGATGAACACTTTCCCATGGGCCGTTGCATATGCCAAAGTAGTAGGTTCTCCTGTATTTTCCTAATCTATAATGCTTGGGAATTTCCATGGCGGATGCAACAATACCTCAGCATGCAAGGTTCTGACAGGGGGGTTCCAGGGACATCTGCCACTCGGAGGTTGGGGTTTAAAAGTGATAGCATACGTTTTAAAGCTATCTATCAAATCAGTCCAATGCGTTAAACATGTTCATAATGGATGATGCAATAGCGATGATTAAATGGCATTAAAATCGAAACCCCGTTGTTTTACTTATTTAATTCATCGTACTGTTGGCTGAACCATATGGCACACCCCAAGTTTGCAGGAACAGGTTTTCTGGGTGTATGCTTGTTGGGTTATGCGCTTGAAACTGATGTGCTTTAACCACTGTTTGTGCTTGATGCTCCTGGCAGGTTGAATGAAATTCTGTAGCCATGGGTTGTTCGGGATACTCCAAGAAGATTTGTGGCAGAACCCCTCCCTGATCGCTACATTGGACAGATTTGATAAGTGGTGCAGCAGGTCAAAGCTGGAGTATTTAGCATCCAGGTTTACTCTGGCGGAATTAAAAATTAAAAAGAATAATTAAAATCATGGAGCCCAAGTCGGGCATGGATTGAAAGCATGGGCAGATACATACAAAAAAGGGGTTATCCCACCCTATTGGTGCAGTGGAGGCATGCCATAGCACTGTACATCCAAGCTGAGCGTAAATATTCAGGGCTTGGGGTAAGCTACGAGGATCAAATTTAGACCCTCGGTGTCAATGGCGGTGAACCTCCTTGCTGAGTTAAAACTCGATTGGCGCCATTTATCCGTCTCCTTTTGGCCGACAAGGAATTTTTAATGCAAGGTGAGACATTTGTCCTGCCGCTTGAGCCTTGATTTATTTATGCACAATTTATGAAACTGGCTTTATTATAGGATTTATTGGAGTAAGGTGAAAGGCAAGGTGTTCTAATTACTGGCTTAAAGAGTACCTGGGATCTGGCATAGGGATAATCATGTGGTTTATGATTGGTTGGATTGAAGTGCAGTCGGGTTCTCAATCGGAAAAGGATATTTGATTAATCAATATGATTCTTGAATAGGATTGTTTTTCGTTAATAATTATTCAAGGAGTTGTTCGTCAGAGAATTTGTCAAGCCGGCTTGAAGTTTGGTTGAGAATCTGCAGTTTGCAAACATGGTTCGAGTTTGATCTGCAGTATCTACTGGCGTTGTTGATAAGTTCCATTTGTTCTGGGAATGCATATCAAACTCAAGAGATGAAAATCAGATAGATATCAGGGTTATGATTGGCTGTGCTGGTGGATTTCCATGGTTTTGATTAAGTAAAAGCTGTAGTTTTCAGCATGAAAAACAATGATTCAACTATGGTGTAGTGAGAGTGCTGATTTTAATTGGGTTGATTAGCTGTTGTCAGCAACTTGGTTTGGGCTTAGCGTTGCGGATGAAAAGGCTAAACATCTGAAGTTGGCTGTTGGTGTAGTTAGGATCCGTTCGCCTGTTCTTTGAATTTGTTTGAATAAATGTTGGGATGAACGAGTTTGATTGTTGACATAGTTTATTCTACATAAATAGTTTGTTTAATTTTATAATTCCTAAGAGTTGCAAGTGAAATCAGAGTTAGGAGAAAGTGAATGTGCCACTATGCTTTCACAAGTCTCCTTCTCAATATCATTCCTATTTCGGAAAGTGTTCTCTCTGGACTGAGGCCAACACTGCAAACTTGCTGGACCAACCCGTTCTTTGACAACATCATTCACAATGGTTAGGCTAGCCTCCAAGGCCATGTTTGGTCGCCTGTTCGCTTTGGCGAACCCCATCAAGACCGACTTAGAACTGCTCCAATCTAGCTGGGAGTCTTTACTTAAAACATGTGAAAATTTTGATAAAAGTAAGCATTTCTACTTTGTTTTTAAGGTTTCATTTGAGTTTAATTTGGCACCCGTGAAGTTTAAAAATGCATAACAAGCATATTGAATTGGCTTGTACTGTAAGATGTGAATCAACGAGCTTTACCACTTAATTTCAACCAATTCACATACCTGCAAACAAAAAGCTAATGTTTTCGACAAAGGAGATATCGATAAATGTAGGGTGGAAAAAAGCTCAATCCCAGGGATTCTTTCCACCATCTTGCGACTGATTCAGCAGGATGAAAGCAAAAAAGATGGTTTAGATTCCGACTTTTCTTGTCTGGACTACTTTCTCCAAGAAAAGGCATTGGCCATCCTAGTAGAGCATGCAAAGCAGGACGTAAGGAACGCCTCCAAACAGCCCTAACTTATACATACTAGATACCTAAAGGACTGCGGCTTGAAGTTACGCGTTTCTTTTCCATCTTGATTTCTCGGCATTCTAATCGGATATTACCCCCTCTCACTGCCAGAAAGCCACTTTTAAATTTAATCCACTCCTTTCTAAGTAATCCGGATGATGACAACCGAACCAGAGAGGCTCACATCAACCTTCTCTTATCCCTCATCACGACCCTTAACCAGAACCCAGGACTTCTTGGTCTTTTCACTACCTTACCCACTGTACGCTCAAGGCCCAGTAGTGCATTGGGATCAGTTACACTTTGTATGACCCAGACTGTCGTCAAGGTTGGTATAGCACTAAACTCATCTAATGTACGTTAGGCAGAGTCATTTGCTCCAGTTCAAATTCTGTTAATCTCTCTGCAGAACTACATTTGTACCAGCGGATCAACAGGAGTACATGCCAGAGGGGCTCTCTTTGAGCTTATTCATCTCTTATCCTCAGATCCGGAATCAACTGCTCTATTGATTCATGATCCCATGTTCAAAAACATTATGGTATATCAAGCTATTTAAACTGCTTACTAAGATCCCTCAGCTAGAGCAATTGAATCTCCTATATTCAGCCATGCCAGCCGGTATGTCTACACAGGCAGCGTCGGAAGAGCTCATCTCAGAAGAATCTTTGAATATTCAGACCCCCTCCGATTCCAATTCAAAAGTGGATGATTTTTTTGAGCTGTGGAAATTCACCAATAAGCTGCTTTCGACCACCAATAGTCTATACCCCGTAAGCACATCTCCATATTATTATTAAGCCATCCTAGGAAATATCAGAATGTATTCTGGGATCCATAATTGTCCCCTTTCTTGAAGATGTAGTCCTTGAAAGTCTCTTTAGCAGGTTTGTAAAAAATTAATCCCTGCTTACCTTTAAGTTCAACGGCCATCTTTTGTTCACGAATCATGTACTACATAGAAATGCTTAATGAATCGCCCTCTTCAGAAGTCTATTCTGTGCTGCTCTCGCTGGCCTTGGACCCCAGAAAGGTAGCATTCATTATTCTCCTTGTCTAACATGGCAGGACAAAACGTCTTTGGTTAACCGCCTTTCTCAGAGGATATGTGAACACGATGATCAAGTAAGCATCCATGCTACATTGGCTAATTGTTGCTAGGCCAGTATTGTTTCGCTTCGTCTTTTTGATACTCTACTTGCAACTTATCATCCCGCTGTCTACCAAACCGCCCTTCCAGGCCTTCTCTCGTCGTCCTTAAAGAGGCCGCCAAACGAAGCTCTTGTCAAAAGGTTCCTAGGTTTAATAAGGCCAATCAAGCCTGATCTGAACGAGGATCTCAAAGAATACCTGGAGCTTCTTAATCCATCTTCATCTGGCCATGATGATTACTTTATCGAAAGCCTGGTCTGCTCAAACAAATATGATACCAAGGTGGCATATCTTCATGCGCGGATGGCCCAGTCTGACGGAGGAGCTTCGCTTCCCCCTCTTCTAACCGTTTTGGTGTCTGAGCTTCAAAACATTTCAGGCCGAAGCCATGAAAGGATCATTCTCCTGACTGGAATCATTATTCGGCTTATTAAGCTTCCCTCATCTCGACTTCTTGCAGAACAAGACCCGAATTCCCCGTACTCAGGCTTCGCTGACCACCTCTGTGGCCTTCTTACCAAGGTATCTACATCTTTTTATTTCTTTTGACAATCTTTAGGGCTTGGTTGAGCTTGAAACCAAAATGGAAGAGCTTGGGTCTGATGTGTGGGATGTCCAAGCTATCGAAGGTGCCTTTACCGAGACTCCCTCGTTATCATCCACTTGCTCATCCCCCGTCGATTCTCACGAATGCTTCCCTACCACTCCATCCATTCTTCCCATGACGGAGAGAAGCCTCACATCTCCAACTCCAATGTACTCTCACTCTGAATCCCTTAAACCAGGGTCAACAAAAATTCGACGTTCTTCTTCTATCAGCAACCTATATACAGCCGTAGCTTCTCAGACAAATAACCCCTCAGAAACTATTGCCCCTTTACCGGCCCAAGATGCCCCAAGTGTAGATCTTCTGATTTATGTCGCCGAAGCCCACCGTCCTCTTTTCCTGTCTTACATAGCCCTTCAGGAATCTTGTAAAGAGATGGCCGCCTTCCTCACGGTTTATTATACCCTCGATAGGTCAACTGTACTCGAGTAAAGGCCATCCAAGTGTATATTAAGTCTTAAGTTAGCCGGGGTGCCAGCCGCTAATGCTGACCCGTTTTTCTTTGCCATTACAAATGCGTAATAAAGATTTTGTTCATAAAGCTCTACACCATGTCCTTTTCGATCAAAAGACACCCTGCTTTTTATCTTTCCAGAGACCATCTGCCTAAACATTTTCTACTCGGGATCACAAACATCCCCAATCGCTCCCTCTCTGGAAATCATTTCCCCCAAGGAATCCCTTGCCTGCTAAACAGTAGGTGGCACTCTTATCACCACACTCAACATTGTATGGGGATCAAACATTTTGAATCCTATGAGGAACAGTAATTGGACAGGTCTCATGGCGTACATGGAAAGTGTACGCCTTGTCATGATCCTATATAATCCTCTTCTTCCATATCGAATAGATCACCATTCTGCTCTTGATCCCCCCTTTTTGTTTCGTAAACTTCCCAGGAGTATACACTCAACAACCCCATTGAAACCAAACTTATTCTATGCTATGATATTGAATCACTTTATTTTGGCAAGGATTTGCATCCTTTTTGAGAACCAGATAAAACAATTGGCTTTACCATCTATACATTCTGGCTGGTGA
>QTSX02005983.1:0-13326 GCA_014839935.2 Entomophthora muscae | reverse complement strand
GGACCAAGGATTTGACAATCCTGCATTTTTATGTTTAGGTTCTAAATTTACAGTACAGTTTGATAGTAGAATCCCCCAGTTATTATAGCCTCCTTGACCCAAAGGCTTTTTTATCAGTTAGCAGGTTTGTGAATGTAATTCATTTTTCCTTGTGATGAATTTATCTTGTGATGTATACTATCAGCTATTTCAGGATTTTGGTATATTGACTAATTAACTGATTCAATCAATTAACGCAGGCCAGCTGTCAATCACACTTAGGAATGGTTTCAACAGAGTGATGCAGGCCGCAGATTAATGAATCAACGACCAAATCATGTCCTGGCATTAACAAATTCATGCATTGCAATTAATTAATGGAATATGCAATTACAGCTCATTAATCAGTTCACCTCAACAACCACCTCAAACATGCTTCCCATAATAATTACTATTCTAAACTTTAATTGGATCCTAGAACAAGAGGGCTGTCATAAGAACTGTCATCTGCATTACATCTAGAAGAGTCCAACATGGACTGGGCCGTCAGGCCAAACACTCTAAGATAAAAAGGCTTCAAGTCTATTGTATTATAGTAGCTCTGATTAAGTGAAACAATCATCTTCGTGAACTAGTAGCCAACCACTGGCTAGCTAGCCCTGGAAGTGGCCCAGGTAGACAGAAAGGATACCAATCTGTGGAATATGTCAAGTTGGCCTTCCGTTAAAACCACCCCAAAAAGGATGGGCCTCCTGCTGTGTTGACCTAATGCTACTTCAGTCTCTTTTAGTGTTGTGAGCTAACTCAGATAAAACGCGGGCAGGCAGGCCGCCTTAAAGCCAGTCCATTAGAATAAAAGACTGATAATTCCTTATTGACTTGATGATTGATCTAAGTCCTATTAGCGTAATGTGATCCTCTCTTAGGCTTTATTATTGGAGAGCAAAAGATGATACTGCTGTCATACAGTATAATTATCTATAGTAAAATATAGAGACAACAAACTATGAACCTATATCCAGAAGTATGAAGAACTGTTCCAAATTCTTTGGGCCTTGGGCCCTGTCAGACTTGCTACTTCTGATGACAAAAAATATTCTGGACCAAAGGTTACGCCAAAGTCACAGGTTCTCTGTACTTTCCTAATGTTAGAAGACTTAGGATATCAACCAGCTGATGAAAAAATAACATGGTTTGCAATTTTCTGAAAAGCTGCCTTTTATTATGGATGAATTCCAGCCTAGCTGCTATGTTCCTATTATTTGTGGCAGGGAAGCTTATATCTATGTTCTGGCAACCGCTTGTGACCAAATTTGATGTCATGGAATTCTTCATCCAATGTTTTGAAGATGGATTGTAAATACTTTCAAAGTAATCCTCTTGATAGATCATCAAGGTAGATTCTAATAGAATTTTTAATAAATGATTTGAGCATGGATTTATACGGGTTCCCATATGAAATGTGGTCCTGTATGCAGTCTTAAGATGAAATTGGATCATTTATGGATGGCTATTTTCCTCTCTTGAATTTTTCACTATATTACACTTTTGGCTGATCCTTGTTAGGTGGGGACTTGGCCTGTTCAGTGGGATCCCATCCATGAGTTATATAACTGATTCATTGTATGAGTAAGCATTGTATATGAATTTGGCTACCATCAGTGATGCAATGATGTGATATTGAAGGATGAACACACAGGTAATATAGATGATGAAGTCTGCCCAGAGTTTTCTTCTTTCAGGGCAAATCCCTGTTGTTTACATATTATGACACTTTAAGAGCCTATATTAAGATGTAGGTATTTGTGTATTTCATCAAATACAACCTTTTTACTTCCAGTAATTTTATCCATGTTTCACATACCCAAAAAATATTGTGGGAGTCTGCTTATTCTGTGGCCAAGATCTTCATCTCAAACCAGATAGCTTCTTCTCCTGGAGTGAATTTCTCTTCCAGGTAGTAGTGTGGCTGTACAACAGTCACTGTTGAGTATTTACCCAAATAAATACTCCAAAATATAAAATTGTTCTGTTTTTGCTGTTTATTTCATGTAGATAGGGTTGAATGGAATTATTCAGATAAAGATTCCTGGAAAATTGGTATCTATATTTAATAAAAAAAATAGAATATGGGTGATTAGTCAGGCCAGGCTAGTTAGTAAAATTGAGGCAAGATTGGCCAAAGCAATCTTGGGGACTAGGCATCTCAAAAACAATTTAATTAACCGGGAAGGTTAATCAATAAATACATGGGAATATAGTTAATGAGGATTTAATTATATTGGTTAATTTCCTTGACTGTGTCAAGAAGTTTGGTTAAGGTTAACCATAAGTTAACCCCTAAATTTTGGGTTAAAAGTGCTGTTTTGGTAAATTCATTGGGTTAGAAGCACTGCCGCGCTGCCTAATTGATTTATAAAATGCTGAGGCGCCGCCAAGTGAACGTTTCAGGCGCCACCTGGGAAAGTTCTTGGGCGCTGCAGTGACACCTGTTTTGAGTTTTGAAGCGTTTTATGGGTTTTAATGTGAAAAATCATTAAATGCAAAGATAACTAAATAAAGGCAACAATTTCTAGGGATTCAGGTTTGATTAACTGGGTCCCAGTTGAAACATTGATAGCTGAGTTTTGGAATGTGTATATTCCACAAGGTTTTGGCGCCATGAGCTGAGGAAGCTCCATGCCAAATTGATACATCGAGATGAATGGTGTCAGGTGACTCCTTCTCATTGTAGGTTAATTCTCATAGGCTGAGAATTACAGGGGATCTTTTAGGTAAAGATATAGGTTTGGATGACTCAACTGTCATAGACCACGTGATATGAATCATAGATTGATTCAGGAACTGGAGGGGTTTTCAGCTAAATATGCCCCAAAAGGTATATAAGAAAAAATAGCAACACTTTAATAAAAGATATACATATTGTTGATTTTGACACTTTTCCCTCAATTACTTTTTCAATTATTATGTCTTCTTTGTTATTGTTTGAAAGAGAAAAATTTGAAGTACTTTGTATATAAACTGCTGCTGCCAGAAAAAAGTTCCTACATGTTTGCTAGAGGAAGCTTGGGCAAGTCTGGAATTCACCAAGACTGTGCCTGAGGAGGCTTTAATGGAAGTAAAAGCTGTGTTTGAAGAATTTTATTCCAATAACTTTGCTAAAAAGGGACTCTCGCTCAAGGAAATTGAATCTATGTGTGGAATTCTTGGAACCTGTTAGTAGGATTTGACAAAATTTTACAACAAGTGAAAGCCAGGGCAAATCGTGAGATTGAGGCTTTAAGAGGAAGAGAGGAAAATAATGTCAAGATCATGGCTTGTTGGTGGGATGACAACAAAGCATTGCCCCATAAAATTGCCTCCCTGAAGGCAAAGCTCCTCAAAGCTTTGTCACAGGAAGGTAATGACAATAAGAGTCAAGGACAGGATAATGGTAAGTTGGACTGGTTGGGCCTGGATTTGTCACAAGTAGCTACCTCTGTTGCGCATGGGATGGCCTTTATATATTCCAAGAAATGGGTAAAGTTTACTCCTTCTTGGACCCATTAAGATTCCTTATTTGGGGTGAATTTTTTTATGAAGATGGTGGGCTTTTATGAGAGAACTTTGTGTTTTATTCATGATGTGGTGATTTTGGGGGAGAGAATCTTTGAAATCCATGAAGCTGTGTCTGCCAAGGTAGTGACTGTTCTCTATTAAGACCATTATTCAGCAGTTGTTTTTAAATCACCTAAGGACATATGGGTACTGGTGGCAATGCCCTCTTTTCTCCATATGGTTGCTGCTTTAAAGAATTCTCTTTATTGGAGACACTATTTCATTTTGAGGGGTGTAAAATTTTCCTCTATCCCTCACTGGCTTCTGTGGCTGACCAGTATTTGAAGGGGCCCATAGACTTGCTTTCTCTTTGGTCCATCCCAGTTCACAAATTTTTCTGCATAAAGCTGGCCTTATCTCTGTGTATCTCCATGGACACTTGTCTTTGGGGGTAAAGCCTTGTTATTCTCATTTGGACTATTCATCTGGGTTGAAGCAGGAATATGAACATGGTTTGGCTATCTCAGCTGTGAATCCCAACTTTGCCCAGCCAATAGCCAGGGAAGTTGTGGCGCCCCTGCTCATCAGGCACCATTACATGTCCTGGGTCAGAGCCAGGTGCTGGCTGGGAGTGGGTTTCATTCTTCAGGTGATTTATTCCTGGGCTAAAGGATTGTTTTGGCTTGAAATATGACATATTCTTTTAACACCTTCCCTATGACCATACTAGCATCCCCTTCATGACCATAACTTCAGCTGGGATGTTTCCTCATGGGATGATACCAGTCCTGAAACAGTCCTTTGACCTCATTTCCTAAAGATCCCTTGCCTCTGAGGGGTCATCCAGATCCTTCCAGCTGCCCAGGTCACTCCTTCTCTGAAGGTTTGCTAGCGGCAAACTTCCTACAGCCTTACCAGTATAAACCTCTGCTCCTGGGATAGAATATTAAATGTGGTGAGCTTTATCCAGGATAAGCTAGATGAAATCAGGGGGAAGCTTTGGGGGTCAGGATCAGTGGTTATTTGACCTAGAAGGGAGATCCCCTCCGAAACCTTATGTACTATTGTCAGGGGACCAGCTTTGGGCGGCCGGCCTGTTGTTTTCTGGGGTACAGCGGGCTGCAGGATGGGCAGGCAGAGCCCACCACAGAATCAGTGCTGACTTAAACTGCCCAGCATAGATTTTTCACCCAAGATCACAGGCCAGAAGCCAGGATAAGTATCAATCACCCCCAAAAGAGTGATGGACACTATACCAGAAAGCTTATTGAAGTTGTCTAGAAGAAGTTCCAAGGCAGATGCGGGCATTGGTTTGGGGGTGAGAGGGGGCTCCATGTCTAGTTGCTAGGCAGGAAGGAAGCTATATATGTCTTTAAACAGGCAGGGATCAATGGTAAACCAAGGTCCCTCCCTATTACACTGGGCCAACTCTGTAGTATGGGCCAAGGGGATTGCACCCAAGTATATTCTTAGTGGTGAATTATTAATACTCAGGCTTCAAAGGGTACTCCATAAAGTGGATGTGACCAAAAGGGGCACCTGGAGGACAAAAACTTGGGGGCGGTGAGAAGGCGGGCCAGAAGGATAGGAGTTAAACTGGCAGGTTAGTAAGATAGAATATGGCAATAATTGGGAGACCCAATATCTCATACCCCTTATTTAAAAATGGCAATAAAGTCTTAGTGTGGGATCTAAGGGCTCTGTCACAGTAGTTCCCATAATGCCGGGAATTACCCGACCTGACCAGAGAGCCAAGAAATTGGGGAAACAGCTAGCCAAGTTAACTGAGTTAACAGATCTAAATCAAACTGTTGATCAAAAATAGGCTACTACTGCTCCAGTTTGTTAGCATGATGCAATTACCCAGAGAAGACTGACCCTGATAAATAGACGCAATCTAAGGGTCGCCTGATACAACCCCATTTGTCAGAATGGTCATCAAAAATTAATCACACAAGGGTTTTTTGTGTGCTGGATGAGGTACTCTTGGAATGGGATGGAATAGGAGCCATTTATCCAGGTGGTATAGCTGAGCCAATAATTTTGGTACATGTTGGAAAACTTTCACTGCTCGGCTCTCAAGAGCTGAGTCCTGCTTAAAAATTATCTCCAATAAACTTTGATCATCTCCTGGTTAAACATTATTTAAAATGCATCCTGCAGTGGGCCTGCTCTGCTATATCCCTTACAGCTTGGTTTTAAATCCAATTGTAGCCGGAAGATGGGGTCCAGCTTTGGGCTCTACATCATCTATGCCGCCTAATGTTACGCCAATGCCTGCCAATCTTGGGGCCTTTGCCCCAGAATTGGGGACTGAGACTGTTGTAACTTCCCAATGTCCTGAGTTCTATTCAGGAGACTCTGGCATTTCATCACAGGCCGTCTACCTAGGACTTCTTTGGTTGGATTTAATTCTCTTGAAACCCCAGTGCATCTTTTGAAAATTTCACCAACCAGTATTTGAAGCTTCAGTGGTGGTTAACCATCAACACCTTATAGATTTGGGTGATTATTCTGCACTGCTTGAAGACCTCTTCATACTACCCAGCAATTTCTGCCACAGGCACATATGGTGCCCCGCTACCAGACTTTAATCCAAACAGTTAGGATTCAGTTGGCTTGGAAATAGAGATTTGAACGGGCGGATCATCCAGATCCAGGGGCTGCAAAATGGCCCAGGCCCAGGGCAGGTGTTCATTGGAAAAATCTTCTGGAAGGGTAGCACAGCCCTTATATTCTGGAGCAATATCCTTGAGGCAGCCTGCTGGTCCACACTGCCTTTAGAGGCGGGGTTCTGATTGGCTACCAAGGCAGACATCAAGCCAATGGTGGGAGCCTCCTTGGCTCTGTTAGGCAATCTGTGGTGTCTTTTGCTAGGTGCCGCCATCGGCAAGTCTATGTGGGTGTCTTTGTCTTCAGGGGCTTCTGCGGTTTGAGTAAAGAGGATTTGATCCCAAAAAAAAGCACGGGCGGGTGGCCTGCGGGCTGGCTTGACCAGGGTTCGAACCCCGCTCCAAGCCTTGGGGTTCGGTTTGAGAGAAAACGCCATTCCTAACAGTTATGGTGGCATATGATCACCAGCCAGAATGTATAGATGGTAAAGCCAATTGTTTTATCTGGTTCTCAAAAAGGATGCAAATCCTTGCCAAAATAAAGTGATTCAATATCATAGCATAGAATAAGTTTGGTTTCAATGGGGTTGTTGAGTGTATACTCCTGGGAAGTTTACGAAACAAAAAGGGGGGATCAAGAGCAGAATGGTGATCTATTCGATATGGAAGAAGAGGATTATATAGGATCATGACAAGGCGTACACTTTCCATGTACGCCATGAGACCTGTCCAATTACTGTTCCTCATAGGATTCAAAATGTTTGATCCCCATACAATGTTGAGTGTGGTGATAAGAGTGCCACCTACTGTTTAGCAGGCAAGGGATTCCTTGGGGGAAATGATTTCCAGAGAGGGAGCGATTGGGGATGTTTGTGATCCCGAGTAGAAAATGTTTAGGCAGATGGTCTCTGGAAAGATAAAAAGCAGGGTGTCTTTTGATCGAAAAGGACATGGTGTAGAGCTTTATGAACAAAATCTTTATTACGCATTTGTAATGGCAAAGAAAAACGGGTCAGCATTAGCGGCTGGCACCCCGGCTAACTTAAGACTTAATATACACTTGGATGGCCTTTACTCGAGTACAGTTGACCTATCGAGGGTATAATAAACCGTGAGGAAGGCGGCCATCTCTTTACAAGATTCCTGAAGGGCTATGTAAGACAGGAAAAGAGGACGGTGGGCTTCGGCGACATAAATCAGAAGATCTACACTTGGGGCATCTTGGGCCGGTAAAGGGGCAATAGTTTCTGAGGGGTTATTTGTCTGAGAAGCTACGGCTGTATATAGGTTGCTGATAGAAGAAGAACGTCGAATTTTTGTTGACCCTGGTTTAAGGGATTCAGAGTGAGAGTACATTGGAGTTGGAGATGTGAGGCTTCTCTCCGTCATGGGAAGAATGGATGGAGTGGTAGGGAAGCATTCGTGAGAATCGACGGGGGATGAGCAAGTGGATGATAACGAGGGAGTCTCGGTAAAGGCACCTTCGATAGCTTGGACATCCCACACATCAGACCCAAGCTCTTCCATTTTGGTTTCAAGCTCAACCAAGCCCTAAAGATTGTCAAAAGAAATAAAAAGATGTAGATACCTTGGTAAGAAGGCCACAGAGGTGGTCAGCGAAGCCTGAGTACGGGGAATTCGGGTCTTGTTCTGCAAGAAGTCGAGATGAGGGAAGCTTAATAAGCCGAATAATGATTCCAGTCAGGAGAATGATCCTTTCATGGCTTCGGCCTGAAATGTTTTGAAGCTCAGACACCAAAACGGTTAGAAGAGGGGGAAGCGAAGCTCCTCCGTCAGACTGGGCCATCCGCGCATGAAGATATGCCACCTTGGTATCATATTTGTTTGAGCAGACCAGGCTTTCGATAAAGTAATCATCATGGCCAGATGAAGATGGATTAAGAAGCTCCAGGTATTCTTTGAGATCCTCGTTCAGATCAGGCTTGATTGGCCTTATTAAACCTAGGAACCTTTTGACAAGAGCTTCGTTTGGCGGCCTCTTTAAGGACGACGAGAGAAGGCCTGGAAGGGCGGTTTGGTAGACAGCGGGATGATAAGTTGCAAGTAGAGTATCAAAAAGACGAAGCGAAACAATACTGGCCTAGCAACAATTAGCCAATGTAGCATGGATGCTTACTTGATCATCGTGTTCACATATCCTCTGAGAAAGGCGGTTAACCAAAGACGTTTTGTCCTGCCATGTTAGACAAGGAGAATAATGAATGCTACCTTTCTGGGGTCCAAGGCCAGCGAGAGCAGCACAGAATAGACTTCTGAAGAGGGCGATTCATTAAGCATTTCTATGTAGTACATGATTCGTGAACAAAAGATGGCCGTTGAACTTAAAGGTAAGCAGGGATTAATTTTTTACAAACCTGCTAAAGAGACTTTCAAGGACTACATCTTCAAGAAAGGGGACAATTATGGATCCCAGAATACATTCTGATATTTCCTAGGATGGCTTAATAATAATATGGAGATGTGCTTACGGGGTATAGACTATTGGTGGTCGAAAGCAGCTTATTGGTGAATTTCCACAGCTCAAAAAAATCATCCACTTTTGAATTGGAATCGGAGGGGGTCTGAATATTCAAAGATTCTTCTGAGATGAGCTCTTCCGACGCTGCCTGTGTAGACATACCGGCTGGCATGGCTGAATATAGGAGATTCAATTGCTCTAGCTGAGGGATCTTAGTAAGCAGTTTAAATAGCTTGATATACCATAATGTTTTTGAACATGGGATCATGAATCAATAGAGCAGTTGATTCCGGATCTGAGGATAAGAGATGAATAAGCTCAAAGAGAGCCCCTCTGGCATGTACTCCTGTTGATCCGCTGGTACAAATGTAGTTCTGCAGAGAGATTAACAGAATTTGAACTGGAGCAAATGACTCTGCCTAACGTACATTAGATGAGTTTAGTGCTATACCAACCTTGACGACAGTCTGGGTCATACAAAGTGTAACTGATCCCAATGCACTACTGGGCCTTGAGCGTACAGTGGGTAAGGTAGTGAAAAGACCAAGAAGTCCTGGGTTCTGGTTAAGGGTCGTGATGAGGGATAAGAGAAGGTTGATGTGAGCCTCTCTGGTTCGGTTGTCATCATCCGGATTACTTAGAAAGGAGTGGATTAAATTTAAAAGTGGCTTTCTGGCAGTGAGAGGGGGTAATATCCGATTAGAATGCCGAGAAATCAAGATGGAAAAGAAACGCGTAACTTCAAGCCGCAGTCCTTTAGGTATCTAGTATGTATAAGTTAGGGCTGTTTGGAGGCGTTCCTTACGTCCTGCTTTGCATGCTCTACTAGGATGGCCAATGCCTTTTCTTGGAGAAAGTAGTCCAGACAAGAAAAGTCGGAATCTAAACCATCTTTTTTGCTTTCATCCTGCTGAATCAGTCGCAAGATGGTGGAAAGAATCCCTGGGATTGAGCTTTTTTCCACCCTACATTTATCGATATCTCCTTTGTCGAAAACATTAGCTTTTTGTTTGCAGGTATGTGAATTGGTTGAAATTAAGTGGTAAAGCTCGTTGATTCACATCTTACAGTACAAGCCAATTCAATATGCTTGTTATGCATTTTTAAACTTCACGGGTGCCAAATTAAACTCAAATGAAACCTTAAAAACAAAGTAGAAATGCTTACTTTTATCAAAATTTTCACATGTTTTAAGTAAAGACTCCCAGCTAGATTGGAGCAGTTCTAAGTCGGTCTTGATGGGGTTCGCCAAAGCGAACAGGCGACCAAACATGGCCTTGGAGGCTAGCCTAACCATTGTGAATGATGTTGTCAAAGAACGGGTTGGTCCAGCAAGTTTGCAGTGTTGGCCTCAGTCCAGAGAGAACACTTTCCGAAATAGGAATGATATTGAGAAGGAGACTTGTGAAAGCATAGTGGCACATTCACTTTCTCCTAACTCTGATTTCACTTGCAACTCTTAGGAATTATAAAATTAAACAAACTATTTATGTAGAATAAACTATGTCAACAATCAAACTCGTTCATCCCAACATTTATTCAAACAAATTCAAAGAACAGGCGAACGGATCCTAACTACACCAACAGCCAACTTCAGATGTTTAGCCTTTTCATCCGCAACGCTAAGCCCAAACCAAGTTGCTGACAACAGCTAATCAACCCAATTAAAATCAGCACTCTCACTACACCATAGTTGAATCATTGTTTTTCATGCTGAAAACTACAGCTTTTACTTAATCAAAACCATGGAAATCCACCAGCACAGCCAATCATAACCCTGATATCTATCTGATTTTCATCTCTTGAGTTTGATATGCATTCCCAGAACAAATGGAACTTATCAACAACGCCAGTAGATACTGCAGATCAAACTCGAACCATGTTTGCAAACTGCAGATTCTCAACCAAACTTCAAGCCGGCTTGACAAATTCTCTGACGAACAACTCCTTGAATAATTATTAACGAAAAACAATCCTATTCAAGAATCATATTGATTAATCAAATATCCTTTTCCGATTGAGAACCCGACTGCACTTCAATCCAACCAATCATAAACCACATGATTATCCCTATGCCAGATCCCAGGTACTCTTTAAGCCAGTAATTAGAACACCTTGCCTTTCACCTTACTCCAATAAATCCTATAATAAAGCCAGTTTCATAAATTGTGCATAAATAAATCAAGGCTCAAGCGGCAGGACAAATGTCTCACCTTGCATTAAAAATTCCTTGTCGGCCAAAAGGAGACGGATAAATGGCGCCAATCGAGTTTTAACTCAGCAAGGAGGTTCACCGCCATTGACACCGAGGGTCTAAATTTGATCCTCGTAGCTTACCCCAAGCCCTGAATATTTACGCTCAGCTTGGATGTACAGTGCTATGGCATGCCTCCACTGCACCAATAGGGTGGGATAACCCCTTTTTTGTATGTATCTGCCCATGCTTTCAATCCATGCCCGACTTGGGCTCCATGATTTTAATTATTCTTTTTAATTTTTAATTCCGCCAGAGTAAACCTGGATGCTAAATACTCCAGCTTTGACCTGCTGCACCACTTATCAAATCTGTCCAATGTAGCGATCAGGGAGGGGTTCTGCCACAAATCTTCTTGGAGTATCCCGAACAACCCATGGCTACAGAATTTCATTCAACCTGCCAGGAGCATCAAGCACAAACAGTGGTTAAAGCACATCAGTTTCAAGCGCATAACCCAACAAGCATACACCCAGAAAACCTGTTCCTGCAAACTTGGGGTGTGCCATATGGTTCAGCCAACAGTACGATGAATTAAATAAGTAAAACAACGGGGTTTCGATTTTAATGCCATTTAATCATCGCTATTGCATCATCCATTATGAACATGTTTAACGCATTGGACTGATTTGATAGATAGCTTTAAAACGTATGCTATCACTTTTAAACCCCAACCTCCGAGTGGCAGATGTCCCTGGAACCCCCTGTCAGAACCTTGCATGCTGAGGTATTGTTGCATCCGCCATGGAAATTCCCAAGCATTATAGATTAGGAAAATACAGGAGAACCTACTACTTTGGCATATGCAACGGCCCATGGGAAAGTGTTCATCAGATATAGAAGTCTGGCTGGGCTGCAGCCAAGAAGGATTGGGACGTTCATATAATGCCTGATTAACGGTTCATGTTTACATCTATACTATACCATAATATAGTGAATTTCACTGCATGCCAACATCTCCATCTTTTGCTCTGAAACAATACAATGTCTGTTTGGGAAAAAGAACAGTGAAAAAGAACTACACTTCACCATTAAGTCCAAAGGAAACCAGAACAAATAGCATCCATCTTTATTCACATAGACCGACATCAAGGCTGGCCCAGCTGCCCAAGTTATATTCAAAGTTAGCTGACAGCACTAAGAGAGACTGAAATAGCATTGGAGTATAACAGCAGAGGGCTAGCAGGAGGTGGTTTACATGGAAGCTCATTATGCAGCTCTGCATATATAGGGCAGTTGGGCCAAGATATTGGCCTGAGGTATGGAGCACAGCTTTCACATTTAGATTTCTCAATAAGTAGAGGAAAGCATCTACCAGTGCCACTTACCAGGGCTAACCAGCCAGCTGATGGCTGCTAATTGGATGAGATAATTGTTTTGATCTGATCAGAGCTGCTCTAAAACAGTAGAATTTGAGCTTTTTATCTTAGAGAATGTCACATTCTTCTTTGTTCTTTTGGATTACACAGCATAAGACAAATATACATAGCAGCTAGTTGCTAATCAGCAGAACTGCTGAGCAATCAACTATTAGTGGGCAGTATAACACCCAGTGTAGCTTACAGATATAGTAGGTACAACCCTTGATTGATAAATAGCATGGGCTCTGGGATCACCCCCAGTATTAATTCTGCAAGCTTGGTGCAACTGATGGCACCAAACCCAGTATTCTCCTTAAGGATGGACATGAGATCAGATTGGATCCTCGACCTACTGTTGTATTTGCACAATTGACTATCACTCCCTTGAGGCGCATGCTGTGGTCCATAGCTCCTCTGATTACCTAATGCTCAAACTCCTTGACAACCATACCTCATATACTTGCTTGATTTTCTGGATTGAGACCAGCTCTTATCCTCTGATCAATCCTTTGGCCAGAACATCAGCCTTCACTATCCTGGCCACAGGTATAGTGATAGGAGCACAGTTGGGGAACTAGCTACCGGTAACCCAATTAATACCAGAGTGGGTGGCCTGAAGGCCCAACCCATTGTTGAGTGTATACTTCTGAGAAGTATAATAACCAAAATAAAGGGAACATTAAGAAGGGGATGGCACTATATTTATATAAATTTAGAGGATTATAGAGTATCATGGGAAGTCACATGCTACCCATGTATGTCATGGTATTCATGGGGCTTATCCAAGTAATTGTTCCATTTATAGTTCAAAATGTTTGATCCCCATATAAGATGGGCAATTGATAAGAGGGCCACTAACTTAATGATTAGTCAGGAGTCACTCAAAGATTTGCTCCCCAAGAGGGAGTAAATGTAGATGTTGTGACATCCCCCCTTGGATGCTGGAAGGTGTAGCCTTAGGAATTTTCTTGAGAGGGTTGGGGGCTTGAGCCTGGTATCAATCCGGGTTTGCACTGGGGGCAGGTAGTTGTCAGTTGTGTTGTGGGGTTCTTGTCTTGTGTGGGCAGAGTTGACCATGGTGCATACGTTTCAACCTGGTGTGGG